>JBBPDI010000015.1:5798627-5810693 GCA_037974545.1 Cucumis variabilis | reverse complement strand
AAGACTAATGTTTAAAAGGAGTGTATTTCTATTAAGGTAATGACCTCAGCTTAGTTTTAAAAAGTTGGGTTGTTACATTAGTAACTTATGATATGGAAAGTATGGAAAGTAAAGAGGTGAAATATATATCATGAAGTATAATAAAATTTTGGTCTTTCACCCCTTGCTTTTAAAATACAAATATGAACAAAATCAAAATCTAAATGAAAAGAAACAAAGTCGTATTGAGCTGCTTGATGCAATCTCTTACATCTTTTGGCTCCATTACAATCTGTTCTAAGTGATATTAGGTGAATGGAATAGTTGAACTGCATCTTAATTTTCAGAGAAGAACTAAGTTCTCACCTAAAATTTTGATGAAACTAAAAAGGAAAAGGGGATGAATTCGTGAAGTGGCAAAGCTTTAGCTTAGAAAAGTTTCTTCCATCTTATGTATGTGCCTTGAATTGAGCTATTAAGGGCTTTATAAAGGTGTCGATTCAAAATATTCTTCAGCATCTTCTTTTTTTATTGGTTATATACTTAACATTAAATTACATGCCTTGTTGTACCACCTTATCGTTAGATAGATTAATAATTTCTGGCACTATGCAATCTTTGTCGGTTACCCATTTGCTAATATAATGGGACAACTACCAACCATGCTTATTGTTTTGTAATTTTCATTGCATTGAATGTTCGTTATGTGGTCCTTTGGTTCGTCACTTGACGTATTGTTTTGGTGTTAGTGTTAGTCATTTCCTTCGATGCAACTATTCTCTTCACATGAAGACTTTATGATTTAAGCATGTGCTCAAAACATTAAAACTCATAATAAATAACATTGTAATCTTTTGTAACCTTATGTTCACATAATAAAATTATTATTTTACATAAATTTATCACAATCTATCGCTTTAAGTCTTAATTTAGCTTAATTCTTCTAAATTAAAGGCAAAAGTAACTTATATTTCTATAAAGTTATTAGTTTGAATGATTATTACTTGGTACCTCGTATATAAAAGAGAAAACAATAAATTAGTTCTAATATGCTCGATCATTAATCGAATATGCATGAACATAACAAGAGACCAATGAAGATTGATAAAAAGAAAAAGGATTGTACTGCTAGACCTAATTAATTGTTTCCATGAAATAAGTTCATATTTAGATTTTAGGAGAAGTAGCGCTTGATAGAGCATACCTGGACAAAACACTTCTAGATCTATAATTAGTATGAAGTCAATCCAAATATATATAGTGAGCAGAATGCAGCTGCAGGACTAGTGGAATGACCCGTTAGTTAGAATGTTAATAAGCTTTGTCTAAAAGAATTTAGCCAATTAATTTTGAATCGTTAAAGTTCATGATCTATAAGTCCATTAGGTTCCCCTGCTAGCTCATATGGAATAAACTTAGAACAGTATGCTGGATTAGTTCAAATAGTTTAAATTAGAAAAATGAGATAAAAACCTTATTAACATGAATCCACAATTAATTGATATAACTTACAACAATATATATGATATAATTATCGATTATCTTTTAAGAGGTAAAATTTTATGTTTAAATGTGATTTGAATATCAAGAATATGAATCATTCATATTCTTGATATTCAACGATGGTAATGGTCAAAGTTGTAAAAAATCAAACTTTAACCGGGTTTATATTCAAATGTGATTTGAATTTTAGCAAAATGAATGCATATTCATGCTCGAAAGGTCGAAATTGGTCAAGTGAACAAAATAGTAAATAGTCAAAAAGTTGACTTCTAGTTTGAAAAGTCAAAGTTTGACTTTGACTAAAATAGTGAAAATACAATTTTGCTCTTTGACTAAAGTTAGTAAGATTATCCAACAAAAAAAGTTAGTGGCAAAATCCAACATTTTGTTGGATAATCCCATTAACATTAGTGGACTATGTGGTTGCATGAGATGTTGACACCAAACTCATTTATGCCCACTAATGGTTAGTAAATGTGAGGTGTTGGGATTTGGTAAACTAATTACATGCATAATTTTCCACTACTGGTTATTTAAAGACTTATTTTTCAAATGTTGAAGCTTTTTTGTTCTTGTTGGAATTTTCCACTTAAAAAATTCACAGTTTTGTTTCAAACCACCACTCCTAGTATTTTTTTCATCCTAAAAAAATCCATCTTTCTCCCTTAATTCTTTCACTTGGTCTCATAACTTGATTCTATGTTTGGAGAATAGCAGGTCAATACTAGTGGTGGTTCGAGTTGAGTTAGTGTGCTGAATTACGAGCATTCAAAAGCTACAAAGTATGTGTTACTAAAAAACCAAATTTAATTAATTGTTAGATATAATTAGAGTTTTTTTTATCAGAATTTCATTGGGTATGTCTCATTGCCATTATCATCTTCAATAAAATAATTTAATAGTTTGTTATTTTAATATTACATAATTCAGTCCAATAAATAAATCCAAGATTATTTATATGAAACTTGAACTGTATGTAGTTGACATACAATGATTGGTGTTCAAATGATAACCTAAAGGGTCTATAATTGACCCACTATGTAAATGTTACAAACGATGTAATTTGGATTGTTCATAAGGAAACATGTGAGTGGCGTTATCAATATACAATGAGTTTGTATAAGACTAAGCAAAATAATTAATCCCTTTCTATAATTATGTTGATTGAAAAGATTAATATTTCACAGGATTATCATATATAAGTCAATCTTATCTTATTCTGGAGTAAGTCATGAGTGTTTTCTTACGAGGGTTAGTCCTTTAATTTGTATGTGTAAGAGTAACTCGAGCCTCTAACTCAACAAGACTACCATTTTTGGGACTTTACTTAACAAGGAGCTAGGAATATGATTAAACAAGATAGGATTTACTCCTTTCCATTTAAGGAAGTAGATGAATAATTCTTTAAGTGTTGACTATATGACTTAAATAATAGGGCCCCCACCTTTCACCAGTTCGACTATTTTTATGGTTGATCCACAACAATTTGTTCATTAAAGAATCAGTAGTACTTAAGGATGTAGAAGTAATTATAGGAGTAGAATGGACATTTGATCCAACTGTAATTATGAACAACTTGTAAAGGATCAATTTATATGGAGTGATTATATTCATGGAAACAAACATGTTCAAACTATGTATAAGAGTGCAATTACAAATCTATTGTGGTTGTATCATAATTAATGAATGTTGATTAATTGATTAAACAATTTAACTGATTAGTCTCAAATCATTAGAGATGTAATGTATAGATTCAT
Source organism: Cucumis variabilis (assembly GCA_037974545.1). NCBI lineage: Eukaryota > Viridiplantae > Streptophyta > Magnoliopsida > Cucurbitales > Cucurbitaceae > Cucumis > Cucumis variabilis. The sequence continues at coordinate 5,807,454 of JBBPDI010000015.1, read as the reverse complement.
TAAGATTCCCTACTAGCTCACTACGGATTAACAAAGACAATAGTTTGAAACAATAATTTTAATTGTTCAAATTAGCTAAATGATATATATATATTAATTATATATGATATGATTAATGTAAAATATAGTGTATCATTATAATTACTATATATTGTATATTAATTTATAATTAAAATAAATATCATTGGGGGAATTTAGTTTGAATTTGATTCAAATATTAAATTAATACATATAGAATTTATATTGAAACTAGAGGTTAGTTACTAATATGAATTAGAATCATACTAAAACTGTGTAGTAGATAAATGTAAATTTGAATAAATTAATATTAGATATGTAATTATTTAAATTAGTTAATGTTAATTAGGGACACTTGCACTTGTGACAAAATATAAAATGAAAATTAAGTTCATGACCTAACATTTTAAAATTTGGCAGGAATAGCCAAATTATCAAGCCCAGTGCAATTGAAATTTTCAGATGACCAAAATGCTCTCATAGTTAAAAACATGTAACTACAGTTGGTTACTGTTTGATTGCTATTTGATTGTCATCTTATTGCCACTAATTATCAATGATATCGATTACTATTTGATTGTTGTCTGTTTATTGTTTGATTGTTATTTGATGTACATTATTATCTAATTGTTAATGATACTAATTTATCTTCTCATTATTAAATTTAATATGATATCATTTACTATCTACTGACCTTTTTTTATAATTACTAAATATTTTATTGATAATCATCTCAGTATCTTCCATCTCTTTTCAATTATTAAGTAGTTTCTTATTATCATCGTATTATCATATGATTTTGTCAATTGCTACAGATTTTTTTATTACATTATGATTGTCATTTGATTACCTTACTTTTTTTTTTGTTAATTTCTATGCAGTTTAAAATTATTCTTCATTTTTTTAATCTACATAACATTGTCGATCATCTCACTGCCACTCTAAAAAATGACCATTGGAAGCTTAACTACGACAATGTTATGTAGATTAATTGTCATTTGATTACCTTTTTTTTTCCAAGTTTAATTAGCTTTCTGAAATAGAAGTTTAATTACCATCTAATTATTGCATTCTACTTTCTTTCTTTTTTTCATTTTAGTTAGCCTTTTGAAATAATCATTTAATTTGATTATCTTCTTATTGTCATCTAATTATCTTCTGAATGTCATCTAATTACCTTATGATTGTCACGAAATTTCCAAGTCCAACAAAGTGGATTAGAGCTCCATGTGATACCTCATTTTCTTTTTTTAGCTCGTTTGTATTCTGAAGGCAGTAGAATCTGATTAGAAACTCCCTCCTCCGGCACTGCATTGTCGTCGCTCTGTTAATATGAATGGAGTAATTGAAGAGAAATAAGAAGTTTGGAGTCTAAGAGAACTGACAGAGAAGAGGTTTAAAGATTTCAATCTCAAGTCTACTCTCAAGTATGTCAAGCAAGCCCATCCTCTTGACCCAAAATTTAACAGAGTCACTGAAATCCTTACTTCCTTTCAGAATCTTTGTTTTCGTTGACTCTCGCTAGACAACTGGTACCAAATTCTTCAAGTCGAGCCATCCGCTCCAATCAACACACTGAAAAAACAATAAAAGAAGCTCACTCTACTATTGTGTCCAAATAAGAATCCCTATTTCGATTTCGAGAAGGGGTTTAAGCACATAGGAAGGTGTATCATTTTTTATCCGATAAGGTTAGAAGGGAGGAAAGGGGGTAACTTTGGTATCTATAAAAATAAATTATCATTTTTTATTTGTCCAATACTTTAAAATTTTTCTACCATATTTGCAATATACTAAATAAAGGTGAAATGAGCTTAATTTTATTGAAAGATTTTGATGCCTGGTGCAAATTTCGTATTATTAATTTATCTTCCACCTTTTAATATAATAGATATTTATCATAAACCGTACACTAATTATTAATAATCAATAATAAGAAGAATTATAAGGCTTTCAACCATCTTGTGTACTATAGTGATATTTTTTTTTAATGAAGAACTAAAATGTGTTATAGTTTTGGGGAATTTTCAAAAAGAGCAAGAAGATAAAATTTCTAGTTAATTACATGAGAGGTTATAGTTTAAATATATTTTGGAAGATTAATTGCATTATTCCAAAACTACATTAGGTTAGGAGGAAGGAAAAGGGGGTAATTTTGGTATTTATAAAAATAAATTAACAACATTTTTATCTATCTAATATTATTAATAAATTTTTTCATATTTACAATATGCTTAATAGAGGTGATAAAAACTTAATTTGGCAAATTATCTTATAATTATCCTAAAATTAAATTAATTTATTCCCTTGACGAAGGACAATGGGTGAATGTTGAAGAGGGAGTTACAATTCCCTCCACGTTCAATGTTTTCTTTTGCATTTGCACGAGAGGTGGATCAACAATGCTCAAAAGATTTCTCTCTCAAGTATTCTCACTCTCTCAAAAACCACAAATAATTATACCCAATTTTTTATTTTACTTTTTATGCAATACTCCTTTTCCCTTTCATTTCTTTGAAGAAAAAAGGCTCCCACAAGCTGGTTCTTACCAAGAGAATAGCCGAGAAGATCTCAAGGAGGTGTCATTGTACGTGTTGAAAAGATTAATCTATTTGAAGAAGAATTTAAAAATTTATCTACAAAGGCAAGTCTCCTCTACCCGATTTTACGCTTAATCTAGAATTTACTACATGTGACATCTGTGTTGTATGTTAATTTTAATTTTGTAAAATTTTCATTTCTCAAAATCAATAGCATAAGCGATAATACGCTTTTGTTGTGGGATTCAATCCCTTCAAGCATGATGCCAAGTTGATGTCTATCATTGAGCTTAATAACTCGTTTAACCTTTCAATTGGATTTTTTTATTCGTCTTTATAACTCATAATTCATTCAACTGTCTCACAACTAGGGGTTCATGATAACCAACAACTGTTTCTCTTAGACTTTCCAATTATGTTTTTGAACTAGTGAATCTTGATATGGCTGATTAAAATTGGCTATCATTGTTGTTAGCTCAATTATTGTACCTTTGTATGCATCTACAACTTTAACGGTCATCCATCATCTCTATAATTACCAATATCAAAGTGGCATTTATACTGTTTTGAGTTTTTGTGGCCAACGATCACTACATGGGATCCTCACATGAGTTTGCACTGGCGATGATCACCAAATTCACACCCAATTTGCCAATAGGAGATGAAAATTATCAAGAGATGAAAATTATCTTCATCCTAGGCACAAGCTAAACCTTAGTACCTAAACATTTCCATGTAATTGTTTTTTTTTTTTGAACACTGCTTGGAACATGACAGAGTGCATGATGGTTTAGGATAGGTGTTTTGAGATGATGGGACACGTTTGTTGTAGAAGAGAAGATTGTGTAGGGATATCTTGATGTGTTGTTCCAACAGCTTTGTGCGTGCAAATGTATTAATTAAGTTTACAAAATTTTGGTATTTGCCATTGCCATGCATCCATCTACCTTTTGGTGGTGAAATCCAACAGTAGTGTGACCTTGATTTTCTCCATTCTTTTTTTCTCTTCTTTCATTTGTTTCTATTTAACAGAGAATGAGAGAAGTATTTCACTCATTTTATTTATAAACAATGAGAGAAATTTATAGATATATGTACAGTTAGTTATCAAGGATAACCGAATTGAAACAACCTTAACAATATTAGTTTCTTTAACAAACTATATTAACAGTCATTAGCTCTAATACTCCCCCTCAAGATGAAGAAAAAATATTTGACTCCTATCTTGCACATATGAAGAGATAAAGTCATGGCATTAAGTGGTTTAGTGAGGGCATCAACAAGTTGATGTGAAGAGCGTACAAGGAGAAACTTGATGGATCCATCAACAATCCTACCTCGAACAAAGTGGTAGTTCAGCTCTATGTGCTTGGTTCTCTCAAGAAACATGGGATTATTTACGATGTAAATGGCAACTTGATTATCATAAAACACCACAGTTGGTGCATCTATTGCAATTTGCAATTCTTTGAGAAGTCTTTTGAGCCAGATAACTTCACAAGAAACAGTAGCCAATGCTTGGTACTCTGGTTCGACTGATGACCGTGAAACTGTTTTCTATTTCTTTGACTTCCATGACACAAGAGACTTTCCAAGGAAAACACAAAACCCGATGATTGAACAATGGGTATCAAGACATGATCCCCAATCAACATCTGCAAATGCTTTTAAGGATAGATAATCTGTTTTAGATAGAAAAATTCCTTGGCCCGGTGAACCTTTGATGTATCTCAAGAGATGATTAGCTGCATTCATGTGAGTTTTGTTAGGTTTTGCCATAAATTGGCTGAGCTTATGAACAACAAATGTGATGTCCAGTCTTGAAATGGTCAAGTACAAAAGTTTTCCAATTAATCTTTGATAGGTAGTTGGATCTTGAAGAAGATTTCTATCAGAAGTCTTTAACTTGGTTGTCGGACCCATAGGTACAGATGTTGGCTTAGCACCAAGTAAACCAGCTTCTTCTAGCAAACGTAGTGCATAATGTATTTGTGACAATAGAATACCAGTTGAGGAATGAGCTAATTCAAGACCAAGGAAGAATTTGAGAGATCCCAAGTCGTTAAGTAGAAACTCTTGATTGAGTATATTCCATAAGCTTCGAATAAGATCAACATTTGCTCTAGTTATAATAATATCATCAATGTAGACAAGTAGACTATAAAATTAGTGCCTTGGCCTTTTACAAAGAGGGAATAATCAGTCTTGGATTGTTGAAATTCTATTGAAGTAAGGAATTGAGAGAATTTGACAAACCATTGACGTGAAGCCTGTTTTAAGCCATATATAAACTTATGAAGTTTGCATACCATTTTCTCTCCCTGAATGGTGAAGCTCGATTTATAATTAGTGGTAAGTCCATGTATACTTCTTCAAACAAGTCTCCATGAAGAAATGCATTGTTCACATCTAATTGAAGTAGATGTCAATCTTTCGACACTGCTATGGTCAATAAGGTTTTGACGGTTACCATTTTGGCCACATGTGAGAAAGTCTCAAAATAATCAAGGCCTTCTTGTTGTGTATATCCTTTTGCAACGAGCCTTACCTTATATCTTTCAACAGATCCATCAACTTTATATTTAATTTTGTATATTCATCGGCATCCTACAGTATTTTTGTCAGGTGGTAAAGGAACTATGCTCCATGTTTGATTTGTCTCCATAGATTTTAATTAAGCTTCTATGAACCTTCTCCAATCATTATGTATAACAGTCTCATGGTAAAAGTTTGGTTCATGTTTGGTAGAGGCTTGGAGTATGGAATGTTTGAAGGAATAGGAGAGAGTTTGGTACGAGATGTATTGGTTTAGAGGGTATTTTGTGGAGTTTGGTTGGTAAGGTTGTGATGTAAAGAGATTGCAATGGTAAGCTTGGAGATAAGAAGATTGTTTGCTGATTTGAGTGGATATTCTAACTGTAGGATTGTTAGAAGCTTCAAAAATATGTTGTTCAGACTGTTGGGTTGATGAGGTTGGATTGTTTGTGGATTGGGCTATAGCTTCTGAGGTGCTGTCATTGTTCATGTTCGGTAAAGAGGAAAGTGTGGGCATATTGATTGAGGGATTCATATGATCAATTGGAGATTCATGAAAGACTTTAGGTAAAGAAAAACCTGGTAAAGGGTCTTCGTGGGCTATGAAATGGGCAAGTCTTTAAATGGAAAGACTTCTTCTCGAAATACTACATCTCTTGAGACAAAGAACTTTTGTTGATCAATGTTGTACAACTTGTATGTTTTCATGCCTTGTAGATAGCCAACAAAAACAACTGATATTCCTCTTAGTTAAAACTTAGAGCGATTGTGTGACAGAGTTGAAGCATAGCATAGGGACCCGAACACTTTTAGGTTATTGTAATCAAGTTTGTTGTTGTTAAGCAGTTGGAATGAGGACTTCCAACTTAACATCTTTGATGAAATTCTGTTGATCAAGCAAACAGCAGACAATATGCATTCTCCCCAACAACTTAGAGGAATACATGATTAGGTAAACAAAGCTCGAGCTGTTTTGAGTATATGTTGATGCTTCCTTTCGACTACAGAGTTCTGCTGAGGACTTCCAACTTAACATCTTTGATGGAATTCTGTTGATCAAGCAAACAGCAGACAATATGCATTCTCCTCAACAACTTAGAGGAATACCTGATTGGGTAAACAAAGCTCGAGCTGTTTTGAGTATATGTTGATGCTTTCTTCTGACTACAGAGTTTTGCTGAGGACAACTCACGCAATAAAACTAGTGCAGTACTCCTTTTTCTATCAAAAATCAATAAACATAAGTTCATGGGCATTGTCAGAATGCATCTGTTTGATCATTTTTTCATATTGGGTTTCGATAAGTTTTAAAAAAATTTAGGTATTATCTGTTTGACATCAGACTTTTGTTTAAGCATGAAGATCCATGTAAAACGTGTAACATCATCTATAATGGTAAGAAAGTATGTATATCTAGCATGTGTAGCAGTAGATAAAGGCCTCCAAATGTCAACATATATAAGATCAAAAGAATTGGGAGATACATGATTATTTGAAGAAAAGGAAAGGTTTTTTTGCTTTGCTAAGGGACAAGTAGTACAAGTATGAGAATTAAAAGATTTTAATTGCAACATGGTTTGTAAAGACTTTAAAACATCAACAGAGGGATGACTAAGCCTTTGATGCCACAATAAGGTATTATCATTGCTTATAGCACATATGGAAGACTGGAGATCAAGAGTGTTTCCCAATTTGAAGACATATAGACCATATGAAAGTTTAGCACTGCCAATCTTCTTCAAAGTGAACTTGTCCTGAATTACACAATTTTTAGTAGAGAAACTAAGATCCACATAAGGATCTCTTGTTAATGCACTCACTGATATAAGGTTGAATGAAAATTCAGGAATGTACAACACATTCTTCAACTCTATACATTCAATTAATTTGATCGTGCCAACACTTTTAACTTCAAATTTTTGTTTATTAGGTAAACGGATGGATGTTGAGCATGGTTGAATGAATGCAAAATGGGACTTGAAACAAGAAATGTGGGTGGATGCTTTAGAATCAATTATCCAAAAGGGAAATGAATAAGAAGTACCTACTATATGTGTGGTAGTCATTTGGTTGAAGGCATTCATTTGGACTGAAGCTGGTTGAGGAGGTTTTGACATTGGATCAATGCTTATGCAGTGCTGATCTTTTTTGTTCCTCTTAAAGGAGAAGAGAGAAGGCTCGGTTGGTTGATGGAAGAGCGTTGATAAGGAGAAGTTGAGCGGGCTTGAGAGAAGTTCTCATTTAATCCCATAAGGAAGTTCATGAGATATTCCATTTGGAGGAAATCTGTCATTTCTCGCACGCCGTCACAACTACAAGCTCCGCAAGTGCAACCTGGTCTATATGTGTTCAACTCATTAATCAGAGTTTTGAATTTAAATGGTGTCTTGGTTTTGTTCCAAGGTTGCAAGGGATCACTTCAACTGAAAAATTCTTGGTGCGTTCTTCTTTTGAAATCTTTCTTTGAGGTCAATCCATATTGCTCTTGCTGAGTCTTAAAATAAAATGCTTGTTGAGATAGGTTTGGAGACTGAGTTCAGTATCCAAGAAATAACGATGTTGTTATTTATAATCCAAGCCGGAAGGAGATCAATGGTTGGTTTGGTAATGGTTCTGTTGATCAACCTAATCTTATTCTTCACTGAAAGACTGATGGTCATTGCTCGGCTCCAAGAGACATAATTCTCTTCTGTCAATTGCTCTGTAACTAGCACTAAACTTGTATTACCATTGTGATGAAGAAAGTAATGATTTAGATATCTTGGTTTTGATTGAAAAGAGTTTGGGCAGAGGTATCAGATTGACTGGAATTATGGTTTTCTTGGGTTTCTGGCAGTGAAGTGTTGACAGACGGAGTTGTCATTCCGATGGTGATGAGTTAGCGAAAGATTAAAAGGAATTTTGGGAGGAAGAGGACTTTCTCTGATACCATGTTTAAAGAGAATGAGAGAAGTATTTCACTCATTTTATTTATGAACAATGAGAGAAATTTATAGATGTATGTATAGTTGGTTATCAAGGATAACAGTATTGAAACAAATTTAATAATGTTAGTTTCTTTAACAAACTATATTAACGGTCATTAGCTCTAATAGTTTCAGTTATATAAATGCTAAAACAAGCTTTGGATGAAACCATTCAACCTAACCCTCATTACCTCAAATAAAAACAAGGTTGCTTTCTAATTTGTTAACTGGGATTTGTAGTCGTTTTACTTTCAAGTTTATAATAATTTAACTATTATAATTTACTATTTACTCATGTACCTTTAAATTCCATATCGTAAAAAGTTCCATTCCAATTAAATGTTGATTCTTAGTTTTGAATGATTAAACTTTGACCCATAAATATATGACAAATGAGTTTAATTTGAAAATAATTTGCATGCGCTTTTTTTTTTTTTTTTTTTGAGTTAGAAGTTCAAATAAACATCCTATAGTTGTCATACTCAGAATTATAATGAATATCTGCTATCTATGATTAAGTTATATCAAATTGAAAAACACAATTAGGAAAAACTAAATAAATAAATAAATAGGAAGTTTTACAAAAGAAGGGAAAACCCTAACAACTTTTTTTGTTAAATAAAATAACCCAATCATCTGTCACCACGCCACCGTCGCCGTCTTTCATCCGCTCGGACCGCTGCCACTGTCCTGTTTTTTTTGTCCCTCACTCCACAGTCCTTCTGGTGGTTTCCGCTCGCCGTCAAATTCTACTGAATTTTGTATTTC
>JBBPDI010000015.1:5724488-5756371 GCA_037974545.1 Cucumis variabilis | reverse complement strand
TGAAAAATCAAACTTTGACCGACTTTATATTCAAATGTGATTTGAATTTTGGAAAAATAAATGTGGATTCATACTCGAGAGGTTGAAATTAGTCAAGACGGATAAAATGGTAAAAAGTCAAAATTATCATTTTACCCTTGGGAGAATATTGCATGTAATTAACAAATGACTTCATGCATGTGAGACACCTACTTGGTGATATGCTAAGTGTGGAGAGTGGACACTCACTACATGCAAATTTTGCATGTAGTTTGCTTATAAAAGGAATGGATTGGAAATGAAAAGAGAGTGTTGTTTTTGTTAAAAGTTGATTTTGTAATTTGTTGTAAAGTCAAACCAAAAATTCTTTTTTCTCTCCACAAGTTTTCTCCACAAGTTATTCCTTCTAAATCCATCTCTCTCTATTTTCTTCACCATTTGAGTTCCACAACTCGGTTCTAAGTTCAGAGAATAGCGGGTCAACACTAGTGGTAGTTCTGGTTTTGATTTTGTGAGGAGATCGTGAAGAGCATGTGAGAAGATTACAATAATAGAAAAGCATCAAATATGAGTTTTTCTATTAACCCTATTTTGTTTCAGAGTTGTAATGCATTTTAATCACTAAAGTGTTTATTTGTAATTATAGCAAAATCCAATCCTAATTCCGCTGCACATATTTACTGTTTCCATCAATTATGTGATACATGAGATTTGAGACACCAAATCCAACAATCTCTTGTCATAAAGTTAGTGAGATGTATGGTGTCAAAATGCTATACAATAAAAATGAGTGGGATGTACAATATCAAAATACAATACAATACACTAGGGCATACAATATATAAATTACAATAAAATCTCTCACTTGCCTTAGTATCTTATAGACTTATATCTTCTAGATGACCCTCAAACACTAGCCATGAAATTCATTGTAAATGAATCAACAATATTATGCTTCGAAGTGATCTTTGTGATGATCACATCTCCTCGTTGTACAATATTTTTAATTAGATGATACTTGCGCTCGATGTGCTTTCCTCATTTTATGGCTTTGAGGGTTCTTGGAATGTTCCAGAACACCACTATTATCACAATAAAGAGTGGTGGATAAGGACATGTTTGGAACAACTTCCAAATCAACCATAAATTTTTTGAGCCAAACAACTCATTTTTCTTCACAAGCAGCTACATATTCTACCTCCATGGTGGAATTGACAATACAACCTTGCTTATTACATTACCATACTAACCCTGATGTGAATTTTCTTGAATCCTTTTCAGTCTAAAAATTAGAGTTAGTGTATCATATAAGGATCAAATTCTTAACACCATACAAAACACTAAGTTTCTCATTCTTCTAAGATACTTAAGAATGACTTTAACCGTTGTCTAATGATCGAATTCTTGATTGGATTGATATCTATTGACTACACCCACTGTGTAGCAGATATCATGCCTAGTACACAACATGACATAGATAAGGCTACTTGCTATAGATGCATAATGTGCCTCACCTAAACTTTCCTTTAGAACTGAGCAACTAGCCATTCTTTATTTGTAGTAAGAACATAAGACCTTTCAACATTTTAATTAAAGCCATAAGATTTGACTGCAATGTCAAACCTTATATTCCAAGATTGAGATGCTTGTTTCAATCTATAAATGGGTCAATTGAGCTTGCAAACTTGTTGCTTTTGACCTTGTTCAATAAATCCCTCAAGTGACTCATGTAGACTTTCTCATCAAGATGACCACTCAAAAGGTTACTCTTGACATTCAGTTGCTATATTTCGTAATCATAATATCTAGCAATGATCAAGAGAATTCAAATAGAATTAATCATAGCAACATGTGAGAAAATTTCTTCATAGTCCACTCCTTGAATTTAATTGGGTATAGCCCTTTGCTTCCATCTACATCTCTTTTTCTCTTGTAAATCCACTTGCAACCTATAGTTTTAACTCCATCAGGTTGTTCTACAAGTTTCCAAACATAATTGAAGTACATACACTCTATTTCTTAATTCGTGGATTTAAATCACTCATCTTTGAACACATCAACCATTTCTGTCTTGTAGGTCAATGGATCCTCAACGTTATCATTTAGTATGGCAACCTGAGTTTCTGTTAAACCCAAACAGATCTCTTATGTAATTTTCCTCCAAGAAGGTAGCATTTATCAACACAAATACTTTATTCTTAGTTGGATCGTAGAAAAGACCACATCTCACTATAAGAAACCGGGGGATTCCAGACGTCATACAACGTCGGATAAAATAGCAAAGTTCATTGGCCCAAGTATTGCTGATGTCAAAACCTCTATCGCCCAGAATATCGAGAAAGGGGTATCGAGGAACCTTCGTTTGATGCACAAAAGGGGCAACATCGACATAGGCGTATCCCCGACGTAGTACATTTTGATGCATAGATGATGTCAGTAATAGAATACCCCTGATGTCATTTAAGTGCATCGAGAAACGAGAAATTTCTACATCGCATCGGGAAATATTTTCCCCAACATCATATACGTACGTTGGGGAAAATCATGATCCCGATGTATACCATGCATCAGAATAATTTTTTAAAAAATTCTTTTGTTATTTATTTTATTATTATTATTTTTTAATTTTTTGTTTTTGTTATCGTAAGGTATTGCTTTCAGTTTCGCTTAGTAAGGCAAGAAATAAAATTTGCAACAAATTATTAAAATTAAAAAATTGTAATTTATAAAACAAGATACGAAATATTTATAACAAAAATTATAAACAAGATGTTCAAAACATTCAAAACAATTACATTAAAAAAAAAACTATACCTATCTCCTATTACATAGTCGCAGACACCAAATAAAGAATTTCAAACCTACAAATGACATAAAAGTATTGAAAAATACGTACCCCAAGTGTTCACGACTCTCTCTTTGGCCATCTCATATACTCGATCATCTTCTCCATCTTTTCCATTTGTCATGCATAAATTTCTTTTATTTTTTAAATAGTTTCTTCCATTTTTCGATCACGGTCTACTATTAGAATACGAAATTAATTATCATAGGTTGGCGTAGTGGTCATTGGAACAGGGTGTCCTATATATGATCCATCTATTAGTTTCATAATTTTGGTTTGTTATGATCAATCTTTGTTTTCTCATTAAGATGTTCTTTATCTTCCATTTAGAGTGTTTGGATTATGAGCTTTATAAGTAAATGTAGGATGGAAAGAAATTTGAATTTTTGTGGTGAATGTGTATTTAACGGTGTAAATGAATTTGTGCTTGAAACTCCTATGTATCTGTTAATTCCATGGAGGTATTAATAGATAAGATACCATTTTGTTCATTTATTAAATTTAGCTTATAAATCTAACCCAAATCCATGAACCAAATATCCATCTAAATTATCCCATGGGATGGATGGAAGGCTTCAAATTTTGTGTTAGTGCACTTTTTTCTATTATTTTCCACAAATTACAAGTTTTTCTCATGATTTGTGAAATTGGGTTTGGTTGTGTTCTTGTTCTTGGAGTAGGAGTGGAGAATTCGCACCCACATTGACTTCGCGTCTCTGATTTGTAAAGCTTTCATTGGCTTCTCAATTTGTCATCTGGGTTTGTGTTATTGTTATAGCTCTTAAATGATTGAGAACTTCTTATACTAAATGGGTACTAAATATTTCTTTAGAGAGGTCTTTCAAATCATTTTTATGGTTATTATTTGAGTTTGTGTTATTGTTGTAGCTCTTAAATGATTGAAAACTTACTAAATTGATACTAAATATTTCTTTAGAGAGGTCTTTCAAATCATTTTTATGGTTATTGAAATTGTGGGGAGGGAGGTTGTTTCAAATTCAAATGTTTATATCAAAACTCGTAGTTATTGTTTATGAAAAACCATTAGATCTAGCTTGTTCCTAAAAAAAGCTTTTAACTATTGAGATTTGGCAGGACTTCGTATCTTGGATACATGAGAGATAGTTTGTATTGTAATTGTTCTTGTTATAAAATCAATTGAAAAACAAAGAACATAAATATTAGAGAATTGATGTGGATGTACAAATTGTAGACATGCTTCTAGGGTTAGAGGGCTTTTTCTTGTGGTTCGGAGCACGATATACCAATTTTTTCTTGGTTCCAATGTACTTATTTTAAGCTTGTTGGTAGCTAAAGATGTCAATGTTTATTCTTTTTGTATGTAAACTACCATTTAACAAAAAAATGTTATTAGTCAATTCTAGTGTACGAATATTACAAAGTGTATCATAATATATATATATATATATATATATATATATATATTAAAGTGTTCTCTTTGTTTTCATATAAGTATGATGTATTAGAACAACTTTATGATCATTGAACTGGTTAGTGTAAAATGGCACAGTGACAAGAAAAGTAAGACATGTATTTTATTGTAAAAAAAATAAAGTAATTGAGGAATATATGACAAAAACAAAATGTCATAAAATACGAATTCGTGACATTTGTAACTGTCGTCAATATTGAAACAATGACATTTAGTTTTATAAAAACTGTCGTCACGATTTGCATATCCTTGACAGGAAAAAAATGACATAACATACAAATTCGTGACATTTTGTAACAATATCGAAACAATGACATTTGATTTTATAAAAACTGTCATGATTGACATATTCTTGCCAGGGAAAAAATGTCATATTATACGAATTCGTGACATTGTATAATTGTTGTCAATATGCAAAAGATAATAATTATTGGTTGTCATATAAATAAACCATGATAGTTAGTTGTTGTCATAAAATATTAAATAATAATATTTATTTTTTTGTCATGAAAACACTTATTGTGACAGATTTCTAAAATTATCATCAATGCTCTTTCCACTACAGACAATTCTATGATCGTAAATAACTGTCATGAATTTTATTTACGACAGAAAATAATTGTCGTCGTAAACCATTTTTCTTGTAGTCGCGTTGATTTCCAGCTAGAGGTGCTTCATTACTGTCATCTTAAATACCCCAATCTAAACATAATGTTCTTTGCCAAGAGTCTCTTATAGGCAAATATTTTGTAAATTTAATCTTTTATTAGATCGCACCATGAGATCTCTATAATGCACCTGCATGTTTACCTCAAACTCTAGAAATGGATAAGGTCTCTTAGATCTGTCTTCAATATTCCCTTTCCAACTTCCAGAGCTTGTTATGGTGATCTAATTCAAAGAAATTTGACCCGACCAAGTTACCAACCCTAATTTTAGTTATGGGATCTAATTGACCTATGACTTTTGCATTTAGAGTTTCTTCTTTAACATGATTATAGCATTTATTTCCTTGATTCTGTATGGACTCTCAATTTTATTTTGGTAGATCAATCTTGTCCCCTCACACAATGACAACGGTTGATATTAAATTTTGGCCACAGGAAAAAGCATATTATTTTATCATGATATTGACAGTAAATTTGTAATAAGGAGACGATAGAATTAATCTGCATTATTACACAGAAAAAGGCCTTGATGTCTAAATTAGTAAGGAAATTAGAGATTCACTACTACAAATTTGAGATACAATAACATTTGAAATCAAGAAAAAACTATCGTTAAAAATAAAAAATGAAAAATTTTGACGAAAAAGAACACTAATTTCGGATTTACATATTTCTTGACACAATTTTCGATGTTGTTAAATCATTAAAAAAAATCCAAATCAAAACACCCTTATTCCAACTTTTCTCCCTTCCTTCCTACAATACGCTTGCGAACCCACACTCGTCATAACCATGACGAAAATTGGAAATTTTGCGGCCGTGTCCTCTCTCAAACCCTCATGAAACATCTTCATCTATCGTGTTGTGCCTTCCTCTGACTGGAGCCACAATTTAGCTGCTCATCGCTTGGGACGAAGCGTCGCCGATCGCACTGCCAGTATCGTGGACTGCCGCCAGTTGTTGCCGGTCTCTGTTTTGCGATGGGTTGCCTATCTGTGAACTGTGAGTTACTCGAAGCGCAAACAGTTACTCTACGTAACTGAAAGACGGAGTGTAGTGTAAAGTCTAACATGGCATGTGAATGTAGTAAATTATACTAAAAAAATAAAAACGATTAAAGTTAGGGGCAGCTTAACTTGTACCAACAAAAAGAAGTTTATGAAATGACAATTTTAGAGTGATAAATACGTCTAAGTAATTAAAAATGCCACATTTTAAAGTTGAGATCAAAATGGTAGCTTTCTCCATGTAAAAGATTATGATTGTATTTTAAAATATTTAAGAGTTATTCGAGGAACTCACTGTGATTATTGTAGTGAATGAATTATAATAATTAGTAAATTGTAATAGTTAGTGTTAAGAACACAAATTATTTTTATTTGGAGTGTAAAATATTTTTGTTTGAATAGAAAATAATAAAAGTTGTATAAAAATTAAAAAAAATAGAAAAATAATAAATAGTATAGCAAATAAAGCTATTAATATAATTGGTATCTCTAACATAACATATAGAATGAACTATAATTCCAAACCAAAACAATATAGTATTAATTGATTTCAACTTGTTTTATTTTAAGTAGAGACTGAAGTTAGCATTGATTATGACATTTGGATTTATAAATAAACAATTAATTCAAACATAGACCCTTGACTTGGGAAGAAATATTCATATTTTGTAGTTCTGTTTTCCTCAGTCAACTGATTTGCTTGCTCAGGGACAAATCATTATTAGATTCTAGATCTGAATTATATTTTAATTCATAATTTATTTATTTGGATTTGATCTTATAACGAACCAACTTTTCGTTTCATTGTAGTTTCTAAACAATATTAATTTATTGACAAAATAAATACTTAATTCACTTTTTTACAGTAAGGATATATTAATTTTAATAATTTCAATTATTTACTAACACGACTGATTATTATAAGTTAATTTTAAATAAATAATTGAAGTTTTTTAAAATATATAACAAATCGACAAAATATTTACATCATATAAAATAATTTGAAAAAGAAAAAAAAATTCACAATAAAAGATACAAAACTGTATCAGTCAACACGTGATTAATCGGACACACGCACGTATAATTTTTTTTCTAAACAGTCATGATACATGCTCGTGTAGTAGTATCTACACTATTGTATAGTCCTTTTTAACGATGAGAAAAATTCTTCAAATCTAAACGATCATGTTGACTAGATCATATTCACATGATCTTTTCAGTTCTTTTTAAACAATAGGAAAAAGGAATTCAAATCTAAACGATCATGTTGACTAGTTAAGCGATTGTTTAAATCATATTACATGATTGTGTAGTTCTTTTTAAACAAAAGTGGCTTTAAATTTAGACGATCGTATTGACCATGCTAAATGGTCGTGTTGACTTGATAAGTTACGATCGTTTAAATCATATCAAAGTGATATTTAAACGAGATCTTGATATTCAAGAAGAGGGGCTAGAAGAAAGATAAAAAAAAGAAGATGAATAAAAATATAAGAAAGAAAATCTAGAAAAGGAATTAAGAAATCTGAAAGGAAAGATGAATAAATTACAAAGAAGAAGAAGAAAGAGAAGTGATGAATTGACTGTAATATCAAGGACAAATTTGAAATTTATTAAAATATTTTATCAACTTCATGAACCTTTTATTTCTATTACATTAGTCGTAAATATTTTGATATTTTATTAAATTTATAAAAAAATATCCTAAATAATTTAGTGAAAAGTTTCATTTAATAACAATATAATTAACTATCTTTACAACAAAGAAAAAAGATATTTAGTTAATTATTTAATAAAAAAATTTATTAATTAGTTGGAGTAAATAAATCTATATTTGTAACTTAGAAGTTAAATTTTCCTAAGTTATTTAAAAAAAGAAAGTTAATTTCCTAAAAATAAAAAAATTGACAAAATATTTATCTTTCATGTTTTACAAATTTTTTTTTTTTGTAAATAGTTTATAAATTTTATTTTCTATTTTCGAAGAAAACCTCTTTTAGAATTAGTGTCATAAAAAATGGATCTAATTTATTTCCATAAAATTAAATGAGTGTACCATGGGTTTCAATAAAATCTCAAACCAAATAGTACTTGGAAAAGAATGAAGTCATAACTCTACAACGAAGAATAATAATCTTTCTTTAACAAATTGCTCTTAGAAGAGAAAGTAGAATAAAATGTAAGATGGATCAAATTATTAGGTTGCAGATTAGGGAGGCAGATTTTAGATTTAAAGATTAAATACACAACAAATTAGTTAATTAGAAAAAAAACTTGAAATTCTATGGACATTTTTAAAAACAGAAAAATAAATTAAATATTTGTAAGCTATAACAAAAATTTTAAATTCTATCAATTATTAATTTATTCTATCAATGATAGGTATGGATAGAATTCTATCAATAATAGAAATTGATAAATTTCGATCAGCTATCAATATAACTAATAGAAAGATATCAATATTTGTTAAATATTTATTATTGATAGAATCTGAAATTTAACTATAGCTAGTAATATTTTATCAAATTTGTTATTTTTTATAATTTTTCTTAATTTAATTGTAATTCACAAATCTTTCTAACTTTGGATTTATTTACTGCATTAGTGAAGAAAAGGAGTTGTGTTAAACATTTATTTATAAATAAAATATTATTTTACTCCATATACTTCAAATAAATCTTAAATTTAATATGCTAGTTTATTGTTGATTTTTTTTTATAAATAAAGACTTTTGATTATCTACCACACTTTAACTATAAATTTTATAAATATATATCCACCTATTTTATATTTTAAAACAAAAATAAGGCCATTAAAAGTATACTAACTAAAATGGTATTTTAAAATTTACTTTGTATTTGTTTGAGGGTTTTTCTTTCAAAGACGATGATTATAATTAAAAAGATGGTTTTTACTTATAGAAAATAAAATTGTCATATGGCAAGTGTTTACTTGACAGCATCTTATGAATGTATGGAGATAGATGATGCGACGTGGAGAGCATTTTTTAAGTTTTATTTTTCTTTTTAACTTGAAAAGCACATATTTCCAAGTAGAGTATTGAGACAGCTAAAGACGCAAGATTTGATCGGTTTTAGAAGGCAAATTGTGAGAATAAACAACCAAAGGGAAACTTGCTTCCACGTTTTGCACCTTCCAACAACCATCTTCCTTTTTTCTTCATTTACCAAATATCACTATTGTTGCTTTTTTCTAAAAAAAAAATAATTATATTTTAATTTTTCTTCACAAAGCCTTGTCATTATGATTTTACTCTTTTATTTAAAATTTAAAACTAAATAAATTAAAATGCAGATTTTGAAAGAAAACTTAGCAAGTTGTATTAATTTTCTATCACCGACTCTTGGTGGATAATATAAGAATAAAAACTCTGCAAAGTAACCCTTTACAACAAAATCCAATCTTCCAATATGTAAAGCTTAATGACCGCATAATATTGATTCCACTCCTCTTCATAAATTTGAATTAAAAAAACAAAAACAAAATATAATGTCCTTTTTAAAAAATAAACATAGCAACCTTTTCATTAATTATTTTTTAAAAGTTTATTAGAGTACAACATTCTTTTAAATATATTTGACTACAACATTTAAAGTAAATATTTCTCTTAATCCTAGTTAATTCAAAAGAAAAAAAATAGAACTACGTACGTTGAAGCTTTCTTGACAAAGTTAATTATATTGACATAGTTCAGAACCAAAATTTTGAGGTTTTTATAATAATCTCGTGCTGATCTAAATTTTGAGGTTTTTATAATAATCTCGTACAATGGAAAATAGTAAATTTTCCAGCATTACTTAAAAATTTACAATAATTTATGCAATGTTGGGCAGACTTTGAACATATATAATGAAAAAAGTTTATCGTAATCAAAGATTTACTGGCAAATTTATTGTGATGCCTCAACATCTGAGAAATATATATATTCTATCTATTCTTAAGAAAACAACAATTTGAATGAGTTTCGTTTCCATTTTTTAGAACCATCGGCTCTATAACAAGTCATATCCTGATCTCATGACAAAAGTTCTTATTTTCAAACATGGGAACAAACTTTCAAAATATTTATTTATTTACTGAGTCATCCGATAATATAACATTAACTTCATTTATATTCCCATGCAAAAAAATAAAAGAAAACATCATCTTTACTCAAGTTAGCTTATCCTTTAAATCAATTTGTCATGATTTAACATGGCGTTAAAAAAGATGGTCTAAGAGGTCCTGTGTTCATATCCTAGGAAGTGTTGGATGATAAAATATTACATTTATCTTCAAGTAGAGAACTTGTTTTTCTAAGGTAGATTTTGAACCATATGTCAAGTTGAACTATCACAAAATAAATTTATGATATGGTCGATGTGAGAGAAACACAGTTGTTCAAGTTAAATAAGAGAAGAGGTCAAATATTGTTCTTGGGATCAAACTCAGAGTTTTGCTTTTCTATTTTAAAATTGTCTCAATTTTAGCTGAGGATTGGAAATCAAACTTGAATTTTTAATTTGAAAACAATAATTAAAACTAAATACGTGTGAAAATTCAAGAGGTTAAGACGTTCTAGCATTGTTGATCTCATTAACTACTTCTATTAGTAAAAAATTTTCAAATAGAGGACTCTTGATAGAAAAATTTGTTTGAAAAACTACTTTAATATTTTTATTCCAAGTTGAGATTTCCACGTTGCTAATAAAGCAAAGTGGAAACTTCTTTATATACCCCTACCTTTGGTTGTGAGTTTGGATCCTAAGGAGTACCTATGTTTTAGAGGGGGTGAGGAGATAGACAAATGTAGATTATCCCCACATGTGTGACCTACCACCGCTTGAACGAGTGTGGTGTGGTGAGGAATAACAATATTTTATTTTAATTAATAATTCTTTTAAAAGCGTTGAGAGGCGAGGTGTTGAGACCATTGAAGGCGCTGAAGAGTGAGACATTCTGACCACTGAACGTGTTGACCGTTGAAGCATTACATATTGACATGACCGTTGAGGTGTTAAGTATCTTGTGACACTGTTGACTCATTATAAAATCACACACTATATATAGTTCTCCTTTTTGTTCATTTGATAATCATAAAAAAAACATATTTTATTACAAATTTCTCTCAAAACTTCTCTCATTTTCGTTTTTGAGCAAAATCATATATTCACCAGTGTTTGGTATTCCAATCAGTTCTAGTGTAGCTTTGATCGAGTATTAGATTGTTTTATCTTGGAATTGATGTGACAATATAAATAACTGTTTGAAACTCCAAGCAAAACTGCAAGAGCGTATTCCGCGATTCAAACTTTGTCTAACAAGCTTTTTTTTTTTTTTTTTGCAGATTCCTAGTTGCATGATCTAGGCATTCTATCCAAGTGACTAGTCTAGGTGACCATCTTCCAAATGTTTTGTCCATGTGACCACTAACCAAATGATAAGTCTAGGTGTTCTGTATAGGGAACTTTCATACAGACGACCAAGTTCCGAGCGTTTTTATTTTAATCGTTCGAAACTTACACACCCATTTGTTGTTTTTACCGCATTATCAAGTTCTTGATTCAACCATTTTAAGATGATTCATTCTGCTATGTGATGGTCGGTTCAACTCAAGGTGATTTTCTGTTCACTGATCTCAACTATCCATTTCAATTCGAAGGAGCACACTTCAAGCAGTGGAAACAAAAAGATGTTTTTCTTAAACTCTAGGTGGATCTGACAGTGAGAATAATGTCAAGCATAATGTGACTAACAATATATCTGTAAGAGGAACTTTATGAAAGCAAACAGAAAAATAAATAACATAGAAATTGATAACTCAGTTTGGTGCAAAATCACCTTACGTCTAGAGGGTAGTGTGTCCGGTGGAATGAAACTTTACTATATAAAGAGTTTAACCATTACAATGAATGTATCATGTACAGTGATTCCCATATAGCTTGCTCTTCAACGTTTTCCCTTAAGTTTGAGCTCTCTTTACTTCCAAAATATAATTCTTCAAGCTTTAATTTGTATGATCCTCTCAATACAATATGCTTAGGCTTCTCCTAAGAGTGAGATCCCATCACATTCACTATATTTAGACTATTATATCAAAAGAGAACAACATCTCAATTACAACAATGATTACTGAAAAAACAACCTCAGTAAGGAACCTAAGAATATTCAATAACAATTCATGAAGGATGAGACTTATACAAACCCTAACCTCAAAACATTCAATGTACACACTTTTCTCATTAGGTAGCTAACTCTAAAAATGAAAATAGTAACATATATATAGGCTAGCTTTGAAAATATTAATTTAGAAGAGAATAAATATGCCTTGAATGAGAAAAAAGAAAGCATAGACGACTGGAGAAAGAGATCCATAAAATCTGCAAAATAATCTTTAATATGTAGAAAGAATATTTTGTTGAAGCGGCTACTCGACGATCCCAAATGTCTTTGACATGTTTCTAGCATGTTGTTCAATTTTTGCCTTAACTAAAATTAGCCAACCAAAGTAGTAACATTGATCATGAAGAAAGTTTTCATTGCCTATACCATTGAAAAACCAAAAGTTCCAAAAATTGATCCAACCGAGGAGCAACTCAAGAATTTTGACGCATGAAAGTAAAATGATTTTATTTGAAAAAAATCAAATTAAATGGTTTCATTGATGACTTGTATGACTATTAGAGTAGAATGACCACTGTGAAAGAAGTATGGATGCTTTACAGAAGATCAAGTATGACACCAAAGAGGTTGATTCAAAGAAGTATGTAGTCAATCAATACTTAAGATACCAGATGACAGGTGAAAGATATGTAGAAACACAATCTCATGAATTGCAAAAAAATTCTCTTGAAATAACGAGTGAAGGTATATTTCTAAATAAACAATTCCAAGTTGTTGTTATTATTGACAAATTACCTCCTATGTGGAAGAACTTTGATGGTTTATTGACTAAGAACATTAAAATTTTATTGATGTTTTTTTATTAAACTTTTATTTATCTGCTAAAAAATTAATTGATGCTTTTGACATGTTTAAGTTCTTTGTAACTAAAATAGACAATCAATTCAATTGAAAAATTAAGATACTTCATAGTGATAGATGAACTTAATATGGCAGTTGCCTTTAACAATTTCTATAACACACATGGAATGATCCATGAAAAGGTAGCACACATTATTCTATTGAAATGAATGGTAAAGAGGAAAGATAAAATATAATTATATCTAAATTAGTAGTTGTTATTTTACTTGATTTAGAAGCTGCACCATATTGGTAGAGTATTCAAACTGTGTGTTATTTTCTTAATAAAATTCCAAGATCTAAGAATACAACTTTACCTTACAAGGTCTTTAAGAATAAGAAACCAAACTTTTCATATTTCAAAACTTGGGGTTGTCTAGCCTAAGTTAGAATTTTATAACTTAAAAGAAGAAAGCTTGCTAGTAGGGCCAATGTGTGTGTCTTTATAGGATATGCAATAAATAGTAAAGACTATGGGTTCTATGACCTAGTAAATCAAGTGATTATATAATCTAATGAGGTTGACTTCTTTGAGGATAGATTTCCTTTAATTTTAAATCAAGAATTAGCGGGGGTTCGAGTTCTAATAGTCTAACTAGTAGGGACTCAAGTTCTAGTAGTCTACCTTTAGTTAGAACTCAAACTTCAAATGAAGAAGTATATTCTAAGCCTAGAAGGAGCAAGAGAATTCAAACCATTAAAGACTTTGGAGATGGCTTCAAAACCTACAATGTAGAAGAAGATCCTCGAGATCTAACAGAAGCCTATCCTTTATAGGTGTCAACTTATGAAAAGAAGTTATTAACATGAGATGGATTCTCGAGTCAAATAGAATTTGACATTTAGTAAACTTACCCCTTGACTGCAAAGCAATAGGGATGCAAATGAGTTTAAACTCAAACCTGATGGAATAGTAGATAGGTATATAAGGACAGACTTGTACATTCTCTCCAATGACTAAAATTAGTTAAATTAGAGTGTTGGTTTCTATAGTAGCTCTAAACGATCCTTAAGTACATCAAATGGATGTAAAGACTAATTTCCTGAAAAGTAAATTAGAAAAAGAGATTTATATGGAACAACTTGAGAGTTTCATAGTTCATGGTCAAGAGATTAAATTTTGTAAAATAGATAGATTTCTCTATGGATTTAAACAAGCTCTTAAGCAATGACATGAGAATTTTGATAATCTTATCATTTCTAAAGGATTCAAAGTTAATTAGAGTGACAAATGCATTTACTATGAGTCTGAAAATAGCTTATGTGCACTAGCATATGCTTATATGTAGATAATATATTAATCTTTGGATCAAACCTATACATCATAAATGATGTAAAATCAATATTGAGTAGTGAGTGCAAATTTGGACATGAATTGGAGAAACTAATGTAATCCTAGGTATAAAAATCACTAGGTCTTAAAAGGACATTTCTTAGGATAAATCTCACTATATAAAAAAGATTCTAAAGAAATATAATTACTATGATAGTAAACCAACATGTACTCCTTACGATTTTACTGACAATGTTAACCAATATCGATATACGAGCATTATCGACAGTCTCATATATGTCGGTGATTGCACTAGGTCAGATATAACTTGTGTTGTAGGATTTTTATGTAGGTTTATAAGTAGACTTGGTATAGAGCATTAGAACATTGTAGAAAGAGTTATGAGATACCTGAAGAAAACCTAAAATCTAGGATTACATTATTAAAAATTTCATGTTTTTCTAGAAGGTTATAACGATGTAGATTGGAACTCCCTTTTGAATGACTCTAAAGACAATATTTTATATCTTTCATATAGCAAGCGAAGTTGTTGCTTGGAAATCCAAGAAACAAACTATTTTAGCCCAGTCAACAATGTAGTCTGAAACGAATAGCATTAGCAACAACTAGTGAATAAGCAAGTTAGCTTTAAAGCTTGTTATCTGATATTCCTATATGAGATAAATCAGTATTAGTCATATTGATCCATTGTGATAGATAATGTAGCAATCTCAAAAGTTCAAAACATTTATTATAACGTAAAAAATTTGACAAATACATTGTAAGTCAGTACCATTAGATAGTTTCTTGCTATTGTTGTAGTTATAGTGGATCATGTACGAACTGATAAAAACTTGACAGACCCTTTAACAAAAAGACTAGCTAGAGAGAATGTTTTTCAAATCTCAGAAAGAATTAAACTCTGATCTTGTGTACTGATGCAACGACGCCAAAAACTTGGTCTTGTGACTTTGTTAGTTAGCTTTGGACTTAGGGAATAGTGTTGTTGCTTATGTTGGTATTTAATTATACATGATGTGCAAAATGCTTGCTACCTATCTCTCTTCATCATGTAATTGCTAAGTCCTTGTTGAGTACAAGTTTTTCTATTGCTTGTCTAAGTGTAAGCGAAACAATAGGTTTTCTTGGATGATCATGCAAGGTCAAACACAGTGAATTGATATCAAAACTTAATTCTAGGGTCTACTCTTGAATTAGGCGATATAAAAGAATAAATTATACTATAAAAGAGTGTAAGTTTATACTATATCTACTTATCTACACTAGAGAATTTGTAAAGATGGAAAAATAAAGGTGGCTACGAGAATGAAATGCAAACGTGAACTAACTTGTATTGAATAAGGAGGTGAAGTAACATCCAAGCATTACTAGGCGATTAAGTCATACAAAGTCTTGATGCGATATAACTTAGTTAACTAGCTTATGATTAAGGCGAGCATCTCTCGATATCTTTAAACGCCACACTTGCTCTCCTCTCGGGATCCAAATGATTAAGTTTAGTTAAGTAAGGTATATTTAGAAAAGTTCACCTACAAGACTCATAAAGCTTCACGTTTAAGGACAACAACCTCTCGGTGCCTAATGCCTATACGTCCTCCTTTCGAGACACAAATGATGAAAGTTATCTCACTAAGGTGGGATTTGTCTCCAAACTTGTCCTCTCTGATAGTTGGCGATATACACTGACCAAGTGCTGAAAATAGCTCAACTAACATGATAAGAATTATAAGCTTGTCTTCTTTTCAAGAATCTATCATAGATCCTAAACTACAAATAACACAAGGACAAATTGTAACACCCCAAAAATTTAAGAAACTTATTATGGTGCTACATATATTGAAATTGGAAGTTAAGGAATTTATTTGGTGTAATGTGTTGGATTAATTAAATATATATACATGGGTATGTATATTTAGTTAAAGATTATGAAATTTGGGTGGAGAATGTTATTAATTATGATATGAGAGTCAGTATCTTGAGTTGTTTGAGAATTAGAAGTTTCAAGGACGAAAGTTTCTTAAAGGAGGAAAGATTGTAACGCCCTAAAAATTACGATAATTTTTGGAGTTAATTATCTTAGTTTTGTTTAATTGTGTTTAATTTATTGGGCATTTATTTTGAAGACTATTTAATTTTGTGGAAATTGAAATTAATTAAATAATTTGGATGTTATTTAATTAAATTGAAGGGTGGAAATTTTTGCTAGAGATTTGAGAATTATATGTATATGTGGTTATATATATAATTATTATGAAAAACACTAAAGATAATCTTATTTGTGGAAAGTTAATTATTATGAAAGATAATTAATTATTTGGAGAGATGATATTTGTTTAGAAAGAAAAGAGAAAATAATTAAATTTTGAAAAAATATAATTATTTGTAAAAGTATAATTATTTTGGTAAAAGATTAAAGTTGATTGGATTTGATAGGATTTATTGATGAGAGAGAAGATTTGATTTTTGGAAAAGATAATTATTCTAGGAAGAT
Source organism: Cucumis variabilis (assembly GCA_037974545.1). Lineage (NCBI taxonomy): Eukaryota > Viridiplantae > Streptophyta > Magnoliopsida > Cucurbitales > Cucurbitaceae > Cucumis > Cucumis variabilis. Next base: position 5,739,611 of record JBBPDI010000015.1, on the reverse strand, counting down.
AAAAGTTAATTTGATGGAAGATTTAATTGAGTAAAGAGAAAGTGTATTTTATTTAGTTGAAAAAATAAAGTTAATTATATTATGGAATATAATTGTTGATGGAAACTAAGATAATTAATGAGAAGAGATATGGTTGATTTGATTGGACGAGAAAAGATGATGAATTTAATTAAGAGAGAGAATAATGGTTTAAATAAATATACATATGTTTATTATATATTTTGGTGAGAGAATAATAATAATAGTAAAGAAGGTATTATTATTATTATTATTATTATTATTATTATTATTATTATTATTATTATTATTATTATTATTATTAATGATTATGAATACCTAAGATTTTATGCATTTAATGAATTTGTTAAGGAAAAGATAATAGAAATAAAAATATATATATATCTTAAAAGAAAAAGGAAATAATAATGATAAATATTATTATTTGAGTCTATAAATAGCGTTAGAATGCTTAAATGAAAAAGAGAAACAGAAAAAAAAAAAAAATTGTTAATCTTGGAATCAATTTTGATTGCATGTCTTTGGAAAGTTACCAACATAAGAAATATATAAACTGTATCATTTCCAACAGTGTTTTTTTCAATACCTAAGTAATCTGATGGGTTGGACAGATTAGAATAATCAGTAGTGACATGGTTAGTTGCTCCACTATCAATATACCAATTTGGATCTACTACTGTATCAGCAATGGCAATGGGACTCATATTCTATCCAGTGACAAGGGCGGTTGGATTTGAAGATCCTGAATAATTTAACGACCGACCTCCATAGTCTTGAGCAATAGGTCTTACGAATTCTTGATTGAATCTATTGTAACAAATAAGTGCAAAATGCCCATATTTTCTACATACCTGACAAGTTGGCTTACTGCCACGACCCTTACCACGTCCTCGGCTATTGTTGGAACCACCTTTATGCCCTTGAAAACTATTTCTATTATTTCCATGAAATTGATGATTTCCAAAACCTCTAGGTTCGTTGTTGTTGCAACTTTGCGCCATATTTATGGTGGCATTTTGAACAATGTTACCCATATTCTTCTGACTATTTTGATGTTCCAGTCTCTTTTAAAAAATTAGAAGTTGAAATTGCATATCAAGCCATGATATCTCTGGCTTACCTTGAATAACTGCTACGGTAGGATTATAGACTTCGTCCAATCCTAACAAAACCTGTGAAATAAGGGCACGTCTCAGAACTGGACTTTCGGCTTGGCCAAGATTGTCAGCATTAGTTTTCAGAATTCTTAGATAATCCTCTATTTTAGAATTACCTTTTCTTGTTGTCTGAAAGGTTTGTCGAAGGAAGTCCTCCTCTGCTCTTGATTGAATGTCAAATAGATCATGTGTTGCTTCCCACAGATCTTTGGCATTTGTGAAGCCCATTAATTGAACAACTACTTCAGGCGTCATTGAGTTGTACAACCAGCCAAGCAGTAGTAAATAAGTTTTTATCCACTGTTCAAACAAGGGATTCACAATGGAAGGTGCTGATGTGCTCTAAGAAGCTATTTGTTTAGGAGCCCTTTGTTTATTGTCATCTCCTCCTTCCGTGACCAAGGCATTAAAACCTGCAGTGGTAGTGATAGTGATGAACTTTTCAAGGCAAGGTTTCTCACCTGTTAAATGTCTTTCTAACTTGATTCCTTTCAGAATGGGTAGAGCTAGCGTCTTCCACAATAAATAGTTGCTTCTATCTAGCTTTACGGTTGTAAGTTGATTTAATATTTGATTCAGTTGTGGATTTGAAAAACTCATTGTAGTTGTGCCAAGAAAAGAGGAATTTGGAGCGGTGTTGGCCATTTTAGACTCTAATACAAAAATAAGAAAAAAAGGAATTAGTGTTTGAGATAATTTGTTTGTGTAAAATATTTCCTCTAATTTTTCCACAATTATTGGGAGTCCGAAAGGATGCATATATACAATTGTGATCCCTTGATTTGGAAAATAAAATAAATGAATAAAGAAATAAAGTATTGCAATCGACACATGGTCACTTTTGATTGGCACAAGGTTGTTGTAAAAAACCTCTCTGTAACTAAATCGTAAAAATTCTTGAATTCTTTATTTACCCATTGAATCATCTTCAGTTTGGCATGACTTGATAACGTAGCTACTTTGTCATTTTTTCTTTCTTCTCTAACAAGCTAGAGGTGTTAATAGTGCTAAGAGACAATAACAACTATTAGGCTTAGGGAAAAGGTCAGCTAAGAACTGACTAAGAGGCTAATTAACTTGCTATAAATAGAGGAAGTTGTGTTCATTTGAAGGAGTTGGAAGTGTTATTTCCCATGGTTCAGAAAGAAAAATGTTTAAGTGAGTAAGTTTGTAGTGCTAATAAAGTTGAAATTATAGAAGAAGGCATTAAGGCATTGTTGAAAAAGGAAGAAAAATTGGACAATAAGTGTGATTGACTCTTCCCAAAAAGAAAATAAAATCGACTATGGAGCTAACCTTTCCAAAAATAAATTATGCTTAAAATTGTATTCTAAAATCATGTTACAAACTTGTTGATAAATGTGATTTTGTTACTATTACAATGATATTCTGAAAATCGATGATTTGAAAAAATGTTAAAATTGAGAGATAAAAGAAAATTATAACTAGCCAAACATATGAAAATAAGAGCAGTGCAATATGCAAGCCACAAAAGGCAAAACCTATATTTATCACGATTTTTATTATCTTAATTAACACTAATTTTTTAGCACAAAGAAGTAGAAAGCTAAATGAAAGAACCAATTTAGATGATCATTGTTTGCATCAACCAACTAGGACATATGTGGAAAGATAGAAGGCGATATAAATCGCTTGAAGACAAATTAATTTGTGAGATTGAAGAAAAATGACGAAGGGACATCTCCAGCACCACATGACAGTGTTCAAAAGTTAGAAAATTAATGGAGAATCAAAGCCATGAGCAATCCCAACACAAAAACACCTATAAATAGACGACATCTACTTCATTTTCATGTGTGATAACTCCATGAAAGAGTTCCAACGCTTCATCCCTAACCTTTCTTCTCTGTACTTTAGTTGAGAGGAGTGAGAGTTGTAAAGAACTTCCACGTCCCATTCCCCCTCATTTTGTAATAAGAATAGATGGAGCCAAGGAACATAAGAGATTGTGTTCCACAACTTGGTACAAATCTTTTCTTTTTCATTTATAACTTTTATTTCACTTGTGTTGATAGTATAAACTCCATGGCCAAGAGGCCTAAAGCTTTTATTATGAGTACATGTTATTTCAGTTCTATTCTCCCATTTTCTTAGTACCACATACTTTAGTTCTTTATACTATGAATGAGACAAAATAGTAGTTAATTTCTTGAGAAATCTGGAAGTTTTTCATGTTTATCTTGTTTAGCAAGTGTTTCAATCAATGCCTTATTCAATTCGAGAGAATGAATTAGGTATTCAGAGTTAACTATTTGAGAGAGAAAGTATTTAAGACCTCATTAAACAATAGTCAAAAGGATTTTAGAATTACAATCAATTCGACTTACTCATCCTTAATATACATATAATAAATGTTAGTGTGTATGGCATTAAAGCGTCGAGAGGTTGCTTGTCTTAATTAAAGGATGAAACATAGGCATTGCAATCTAAAAGAATTAGATATAAATTACATAATGATTTCAGTATTTGCATCCTGAATCATTAAGAATGGCGAAAGCACCGAGAGTTTGCTCGTCTTAATATGGAATTAGTTAAGTGATTTACATCGCATCAACAGATTACCACTAAAAGAAACCAAGGGATTCCTGACACCATACAATGTTGGGCAAAATATCAAAGTGTGTCGGCCCAAGCATTGCTGATGTCAAACCCTCTATCGACTAGAATGTCAAGAAACGATCGTCGGGGAACCTTCTTTCGACATACAAAAGAGACGACGTCAGCATGGGCATATCCCCAACGCAGTACATTCTGATGCATAAACGACGTCGATAATTGAATAGCCCGATGTCATCTAAGTGTGTCGAGGAGCATTGGGAAATATTTCCCCTGATGTCATCTGTGCACGTCGAGGAAAATCACGATCCTGGTGTATACCATGCGTTGAGATAATTTTTTTCTTTTAAAATTTTTTTCTTATTTTTTTAAATATTTTGATTTTTTGTTTTTGTTATCATGAGGTTTTGTTTTCGGTTCCACTTCGTAAGGCAAGAAACAAATTTGCAACAAATTATATGTTCAAAACAATTACATACAAATAAGATGTTTAAAATGTTCAAAACAATTACATTAAAAAAAACCTACGTCTATCTTTTATTACATAGTCGTTGACGTCAAATAAGAATGTCAAACTTATAAATGCCATAAAAGTACGGTTAGAATATCACAGATGAGAAATTAAACAAATTAAATGTTGAAAACTACGTACCCCAAGTGTTAACGACCCTCTTTGTGGCTAACTGATATCCTTGATCATCTTCTTCATCTGTTCCATTCGTCGTGTATAGTTTTCTTGCATTTTTCGAATAGTTTCTTCCATTTGTCAGTCACGGTTTACCATTAGTCATCTCTGCTCCTCCTTCCTTAGTCGTTGCTCTTCAATTAGGCGGTTAACGTTTTTAAGGCTCGCCTTTAACACGAAAACCTTCGTCATGCGTGCCTAGTCGTCATAAGAGGTGAAAGAATTGGAAGCAAAACTCTTCCTAAACTTGGACTTGGAGACCCAACCAATACCTTTTAAGTAGCTCGGTCGTCTATCCAAAACGATCTCGCAGATCTCGTCCCTAGAGAGTGATTGAGGACCCTCTAGGACAAGCTGGAATAAAAGTTCCAACATATGATTATGCATAATACAAATTGTAAGTTGGGAGATGATCATAATTAAAATAGAAAGTATAACAAAAAAATTTCATAAACTTGCATGCGCATCTGCAGCAGCCTGTGAAATGAACTCGCCAATTCTATTGGCGTGCATTTCTTAGAATAACTCAACACGTTAAACTGAGCGATCGTGTTTTTCAGTGAGCTTAATTGTGTTGTTGTTGAAGGAACGATTTGGATTTGCTCTTCTAGTTGTAAGTCTGCTTCACTCTAGCAGCCTTGTTGACCTTGCTCCTACATTCAAACATTATATTCAACCAAAAAATTAAAAAAGTACTGTTAATAGATTTTAAGGTAGACGATGATCACCTGAAATTGTTGAGTCATGTAATGATAGCAAAGAAAGTGCCAATCTTGCACACGATTGACCAATCTCGACGGTGGGTTTGCACGTGCTTCTTCATGGTCGTTGTACTTCTTAAAATATTGGTGGTTGTCTCCCTTGAATTCCTTTGACACGCTGAGCATTTGATGCTCAACAAATCAAGTAACTGTTGGATCTTCGAAATTGAGCACGAACCATTACTACAAAAGAAATAGGTTTGAGGATTAGTCTTCTACATATGTAGGTTCAACATATATATATGCTAAAAAATTTACAAACATACTATTAGGCCACCTCAACACAAATCGTGTAGCTGAAACGAACGACGTGTGGCGAGACAGGCTTGTCCCCTCCAAGGAGAATTGAAATGGAGATCCTCCCATTTTGTTGTACATACTTTTCCAACTCCATGTTACGGGAGTACTACCGTCTCCTCGGAGTGGGAATGGGAGAGGGTTGAGAAGGATCTATGAAAAAACACACTATTAGATCCAGTGACCATAGCTACAAGTGTTTAAGTAATGAGACTAACCTAAACTGTCGCCCATAAAAGACGATCCTCCCGCATTATTATCTATCGCGTCCAAGTTCACATAAAGGTCTGCTCATGAATACGGCTCAAAAATGACATAACTCTTATAGACATAAAACCAACCAACGTTAAACAAATGTGAGTATCACATACTAAATAATATATAGAAGAATGATTCATGTGCATACGTGAAGAAGACATTGGTATCCATTGTCGATTGACTCACTTTAAGGTGATGATAATTGTTCATCATCATTGTCAATAAAGTCGTTCACAACATGACGCACATTCGATCTTTCCACCACTGTAGCGTCAACTTCAATCCTATACAGAGTGTTATCCTCAATGTGTTCATTCACATGATGCTCAATGATAATTTTCAATATATTAAGTTGGTCATTCTCAATATCTTCAACTTCTGGCACATCCCATACACATTTATTTTGTACCACTTGAACAATTTCTAATTGGTACCATTCTTAGGGTCTTCGAGGTAAAACACTTGATGTATCTGAGTTGTGAGAATGATCGGTTCCTCAGCAAACAAATAACAAGATGTGTTTATTGATTCGTAGCCTAGTTCCATAAGCGTCCTATGATTTTTGTTGTTGTCTATATCAAATCATCTACACTTAAATAGCCAAGTACGTCATCGAAATGGATATTGAATGTGCAACATATTATCCAATATACCATAGAAATTATTGTCGGCACCTCCACTACCTTCACTGACTACCATGACTCCACTATTTTATGTTGTGCGTCAAAAATCACGATCCAACGTGTGAAATCATATGTCACGAACAATGCATCGACTATAAGATGAACTTCAAGTGAAGGTCCCATTGCTAGTGAGAAGAAATCTTGAGAAAAGTTTTCTCTCTCACGCATTCCTATAACTTATAAGTTGATGTAAATGAATTGTTATATAGCAAATATAAAGTAGAGCATGTACAAATTCTCAAATTCATTTACTCTATATATCTGAGCTTTAAACCAATCAAGAAATGCTCATTAATGTCTTTTAAAAAATTCATAAACGCTTTCACCCCAACGACATATCAACCTCAGGTGTTTCCTAAAGTATATAATTATGAGTTTGTGTGGCGACAATAACAAAGACTTAAAGATATTGAATGGAAGTATGAAGTGAAGTTAGAAATGTGTACTTGCGGTACTCCGCTACTTCATCCACATTGTTGAGGTTGTACCAATGAAAGAGACATTTCTCTTCCTATGGTATCCTTTGAAAACTTGACGCTCCCAATGGTTGTATTTTCTGAACGAACACTTTAAATTCACCAAGCACCTCATCCTCTGGAATGCAGAGACTTCTTTCAATGGGATACACCCAACGGTAAGAAACCAAAACAAAACCTTGGTTTCGTATGGTAAGTGAAGAATAAGGTGTACCATTACGTTGAAAAAAGAAGATGGAAATATTCTTTTTAATTGGCAAAGTATGATTATGACAATCTGTTCAAATCACTTACTCTTATAGTCCTAGTGCACAAATTACGGAAAAAACTACACAGTTTAGTAATAGCAGTGTAGATATTTCTCGGTAAGAGTGCTCGAACACCAATAGGTAGAAGTCGGTGTAGCAAAACATGACAGTCACATTTTGAGACCTAATATTTTCCTCTTGTTTTCATTCACACATCGTGGAATATTATAAACGAATACATCAGAAAACTTAACTGCTTTCAGGTACTTGCAAAACTCAACTTGCTCGCTGCTAGTCAATATGTAACTCACATGTGGTTTCACCAATCAATTTCCAACTTCTATCAAATTTAAATCCTTTTTTATATTTAAATCTTGTAGATCCAATCGAGCATTCATGGTATCCTTGGTTTTTCCTTCAATATTCAATAATGCATCGACCAAGTTGTCACAAACATGCTTTTCAATATGCATTACATCAAGTTTGTGATAAATTAGTAGTCTCGAGTAGTAAGGACAATCAAAGAAAATACTTTTCTTACTGCAATTAAGTGCTCTTTTTTTTTATCTTTGAATGAAGGATGATTACTCATAACTGTATGAGGTACTCATATGACAGAACAAATTAAATTCATCTAAAGATTAACCCCAAACAAATGTTCCGTGGATCTAAAGAAAAATTAGAAAATTCAGAATCAAAGTGATTCCATCCCTCTGCATTAGCTGGATGTCTCAACACATCCTCTATTTCCACTTGTTTATCTTTATATCATCTCATGCCTATTCAGCTTTCTTGTGATACAAACAAGCATTGTTATCTCGACACCAACTGAAAGTAGTTCAATCCTTTTTGCAAGATTTTTTTCCTGATCTGTTAGAACTAACCTTGTACCGAGACTCATCATAAGTTGGAAATTATTGCAAATCTCTAAATTCTTTTCTGAACAATGCACAGTCATACTTACGGGTATGAATAGTCTTGTATCTCAGGTCCAACTCACGTAATTTTTGTTGCCTTTGTTAGGATTTATGTCCTAAAATTCGTAGATTGTAAATATAATCCATTGACCGTTATTAATAAAGTGTTATTATTATAATCTCAATAAATGTTACTAATTATATTATTGATTTTGTCTTAATAACTTAAATCCAATAAACTAACATCCTAAGTTGTTTGATGATTCTTGAACAGTATGTAGAGACATGTTGGGATCAAAGCTCGAGATTAGCTTAAAGGGTCTATAGTATAGGGATAAGGTTTGGTACCTTATCCTAGTAATACTATGGATACGACTCACTTTGTATATGATACACACATAATGATCCAACGCATTCATGTAGGTGACATGTCAATGAGGATATCTTATGCAATAAGTTTGCATAAGACCGGACCACGAAATAGTAATTACCATTAGATGTAACTTTGTTAACTAGTTAGGTTTATATTTCATTTAAATGACCTAAGTAACTTAGTCTTAATCTTGAGTGTATTATGAACTCCTATTCGTGAAGGATTGTATTTTGATTTGTACGGGTGAGAGCAATCAAATTACCGACTCAATATGCTTATCATTTTGGGGACAAGATCGAGTGGGGAGCTGGGAACATAATTACACAGAATTCACTCTTTCCTTACTTTAGGGTAAGTAGATGAGTGTTTCCTTAAATGGTTTCTCCGAGACTTGAACAAAGAGTCTTACCCTCTTTATGGCACGAGAGGGTTTTTGTTTATTGGTTGGACCATAAACAGGTTGTTCATTAGAGGAGCACTGATATTTAAAGACTAGAGGTAACCTAGGGGTAAACAGTAATTTGACTCAGCTAATGTTACGAACACTCGTGAAGGACTAACTTAGTGTTAATGCTTTGTATCCATTGACATAGAAATATATCTACAATAAGAAGAGTTTAGCTGTGAGTCTTTAGTGGAGTACTGTACACATAGTTAATGAATATTGATTAACGTGGTTAATGAGTTTAGCCAATTAATATTATATTGTTGTAGCTTCTGGTCTGTACGTCCACTAGGTTCTCTTCCTAGCTCGTAAAGGATAATGAGGTTTATTTATATTGGTTGTAATTTGAAATATTCAAATTTACTTTGAGAATTAGATAATGTATGGTGATACATTATAGGGGCATTTTTAAAAATAGCAAAATAAATTAAAATATTTACAAGCTATAGTAAAATTTTGAATTCTATTACTGATAGTCTTCTATTACTATAACATATCAATGACTATCAGTGATAGATTTTTTTATAGGTTGTAAATAGTTTATAAAATTTGATATTTTTGAAAATTCCCCTACATTATAATATAAAGTTTGTATTTTAATTAAACTTTATTATATAAATTTAATTTTAGATATGATTCAAAATTAATTTATGAGTGTAAAATATTTGAATGATTTAAATATTAATTTAAAGTGAATTGGATTCATATTAAAATTATTGGTTATCAGATAAATTTATATTTGAATATGATTCAAATTTAATTTAAGTTAAATATAGGTGAATTTTAAAAAATAGCAAATTTTACAAAAAAAAATTACAACCTATAGCAAATTCTATCACTAATAGTCATTGATATACTATAGTGATACAAGACTATCAGGGATAGAATCCAAGATTTTGTTATAGCTTGTAAATATTTTAATTTATTTTGCTATATTTAAAAATGCCCTTTAATATAAGATGTTTAATTTAGCTATTAATTAATTGGAGAATAAATTAATAGTTTATTTTATTTTATTTAATTAAAATTGATTTAATTAAATTAATTAAAACTATAAGATATTGGAGAGATATTCATTTAAATATGATTTAATTAATTAATAATTGATCTATGAATTAATGAATTAATTAGTTGATTTGAAATTTCTATTGATTTAATATTTTTAAAATTAATAAAATCTCATGATTCTCTCCTACTTCCTCAAGGAAATGGAGATAAATACACATAAGAAGAAACAATTTTTCTTAATCAATTAAGCCAATGTTTTTTCTCTCTGCAAATATTAGTTTCTCTCTAAATTTTTTCATCTCAATTTGTTTCCACAAACCAATCTCATCCTAGAGGATAGGAAAGTCTCCGATGGATGGTGTCCCAATTTGGAGTTTTAGTAAATTTAGAGGCGTCAAACTAAGTTTTTCTTTCTCTAATCTATAATTAGAAAGCATGCTAATTAGCCTTTAAGTTATAATAAAAAATTAGTTTCGGTATTATTTTGTCAATGTATTGGTATTTTAAAATTTCCAAATTAAATTGAGTAATGGTTCTGTAAAATCTTTTGCTGCCTAGGACTTTTATCCCTTCATTCAAAGAATGAACTAGGGATATTGATACTATACATTGAAAACACACGTTTTATTATCTCTAACATAATGTCGAAAGACTTGTTACTCATACCATTGAGATCCTTCACATGCATCATCATAACCAAAAAGTTTAGGGAAGAAAATTCTCAATAGTCGGTGTATAGCTCACGACTTGCTTGATTTAATAACTCCTGAAATACCACATTTGTTCTATCTTCTTCTAAATTTATCCCACTATTCAATGACATTTCATTCACCAAACCTTCCTCCATATCTTCTACGTGTTTAATACCAGCTTATAAATCATGCAGCATACCCAAAATTTTGTTTTCCTTAGAAAATGAGTTACTGCTAGTTCCTTCATTAAAACTTTGCATACCTTTGTGCAAGTTCACGACTCTCGATGATACACTCAGTCTATATAAGAGGAGGCTATTCCACTGGTTAATAGATGTCGCTCCACACCTTCTAACTGTAACACCCCAAATTTTAGGTATTTCTCTCAACTTAATTTCCTCAGGCGTCGGCCACCCTTCCCCATTTTCTTTCTTCTTCTTTTTCTATTCACTTTCAATAGTCGCATCCCGAGCCACATCATCTCTTCGTTTGAGAAGCTATCGTCTCTCCGTTGGTGAAGCAGTCGTTTCTCCGTTCATGAAACCGTCGTCATCGCACGCATCCTTCTACAAGTAACGACTACCCAGGTTGTGCGTCGTGAAGTCCTTGTCTGCCGTGCGACTCTCCATCTTCTAGCCACGGGTTCGACGTCCACCTCCAGTGTCATTCATATTTGTTTTTCACACATCAATTTCATCTATTCACCGTTGTCGCTGACTTGTTATAAGTTTGTTGGTAATGAGAAATTGTGGATTTTGTAATGATGTTTCTTAGCTACCGTAAGCATTAAGGTTGGATAAATTGATTTGGGTGTCGTTTTTTTTTAAGGTGATTTTGGAGAAGTTGTGCTTAAATTCCTTGAGTTTCAAACAAATTAGTTGGAGCTTAATTTCCCTTTTAAGTGGGTAAGTTTGTGGATGTCATAATTGAATGATTTGAATGAGAAAATTGGTTTGTAAAAGTAATTGAGTTTTCTATCCTTATGTGTAGGTTTGTTTCGTTGGACTTTAGATCGATCAAGAAGCTTAGGTAACGTTAAGGTAAGGGGTTCTTACTACTGGACTCTATAAAGAATTTGGAATGTATCGACTCTATGAATTTTCCTGAACTGAGATGGGTTGACTGATATATAAATTTAGGTATGATGACTGAACTGAGAGCATTGAATTGATTGAATTGAGGGTTGTTGACTGTTATGTTAATGTATAGATAGCGTACTATAGATTGAATTGACTGAACTGGAGTGGGTGACGTTTATGTAAAAGTACAACTATTTGAGGAAGAGTTATGCTAATGTTTGATTACTTATTGGTTCGCGTAAATTGACTGTCCATGTGTTGGACTAAAAGAATGATATGATGGTAGATTAAATTGTAAATTAAATTGACTGTTTAAAATGTTAGGATGGACTGGGGGGAATTGTTAGCTTTATCTATAGGGTAGTGTGCCTTGCAGGTGTTCCACGAGATGACCACCTGTTGTGTATCCTTTGGGAGCACTAGACTGATAGGTGCATCCTTCGGGAGCATTAGATTGATAGGTGCATCCTTTGGGAGCACTAGACTAATATGTGCATCCTTCGGGAGCATTAGACTCAATATGTGCATCCTACGGGATCGCGAAACTGTTATGATGCAGGGTACCACCCCATAGGAAGTTAACAAATTTTTGCCCCTAACGGGCCAGTAGTGGGTCTCTTACTGAGTATACTTATACTCACCCTTTATGTTTAACCTGTTTTAGGCAAATATAATACGAGGGGCAGCCGACAAGGGACAAGAAGGACACGTGACTACCATATGGGAACGCTCTTACAAAATTGCTTCCCCTTCCAGTTTTTTATGTTTTTGTGTTTCTCTTGAATATTGATGATTTAAAAAAGTTTCATGTTTATAACAACTAATTATTTCTTAATGAATTTACAAACGATACTTTTGAACCTTTAATTTTGTTTGAAATAGGGCCCGAATAAAGATTCTTCGATGTTTATTTGATTTTTAACATATTTTACAAACTTTTATGTTTAAACGAAGTATCCTTGTATTAAAGTAATGATTTCAGTTTAGTTCGAAAAGTTGGGTTGTTACACCAACGAATCCCAATTTGAATTCATACATCTCTTACATGGACACCTTATTCGTTTGTCATTATTGACGTGATACTTTGCAACCTCTAAAAATTGGTAAACTCCCTCTCTGTACTCAACCTAAAATTTATTCCTAAGTTTCATTTAACTCTTGTCCATCGTTAAAAGCCCTAAAACATAAATAGGTTAGATTAGTTTTATATCTCTCCTCTCAAATATTCCAACTTACACCATGAATAAGTTATGTGCAATCTTCCAACTTGCACTAAATTTAATTAAGTTTAAATCTACCTAACACTTCCAACCTACTTAATTAAAAACTTCTTAAGAATCTCAAACACTACTAACAGATTAGAAACTAATTTTGACATAAAAAACTAGGCTAACATAATTGTTGGATAGCCATTAAATAAATCAACCACAAATTACGACAATCTTTTTAATGGTAAGCTATCTAACATTTCCAAATATTCAAATTTGAATTGAAATTGAAATTCATATTCAAATTCAAATTTAAATTAAATTCAATATAACTCCCCCCCCCCCTCATATATTATATAATATATACATTCATTTTTCTAATTTCAAAACAAAAATAAAGAACAAAACTGGATTGAGAGCGGTGGCAATGGATGACAAGAGAGGATGATGAACGGCGGAGAACTCTGACGAATAGCGGACGGTGGACGTTGTGAGCTCTCTCTCGGCCTCTCTCTTTTGCTTACAATCTGTGTTTTAGATTCAGCAAATAGTGTTGAGCTGTCCCGATGCAGCTAAAAAACGTCAAGTCAGACGACGTTCCTCCACGCCATTCACTAATGGCGTCAAGGAAAACTAAACATTAAAGTTTTTTATTCAATCCTCCCAACGCAGTCAATGTTGACGTCGATGGAGGTTTCAACCATCTCCAACGTTTGTGCACAAATGTTGAGGAAGGTTGAACATTTAAATTTTCACCGACGTCCTCCTCCACTACATCGAGGATGGTTCAACGATTATATATTTATTTCAACCTTTCGTCAACGTTTTCCTCCATGGTGTCGGAGAAAGTGACAATTAAATAAATATTCTAACGTTCCTCGACATTTCTGTCATCAGCGTCGAGGAACATTTAACAATAAAATCATTATTTTATTTTTGCCCGACGTGTTTTCCTTGGGCATCAGAGAAAACTTTGTGATAAATATTAAAAAGTCAAAATGGCAAAGCAATCCCGACATGTTGAATTAAGGCGTCGATCCTGCTCCCCTAACTGACGCCCCTTAGTATGTGTCAAGATTGGTATGTTGTGCCGACGTTGTGTTTTCCGAGGTCTTTCTCAATGTCGAAAATCCCCCGGTTTCTTGTAATGTACAACCTCTTCTTGTATCATGTAGTATTATAAAGAACCTTTCTCCATTATTCTTTGCTTATAAAAAATTGAGTTAAACATCACACGCTGTTCCACAATTCATTCTTCTTTCCTAGCACACGTTTAGTGTACATAATCATAGAATTAAATAGGCGATACTATGAGTATGCTTTACTGCATGAGACCTTGACAAGCATTATAATCTAAGATTACCTAGAAAGTTTTGTGTTCGACCCTAGCATACCTAGGAAACCTCTATTTTCGCTTACACTTGGCCAAGAGAGAGGAAAATGTGTACGCAATCAATATATCCATAGAGTTTAGCAATGCAAAAGATTAAGTTTGTACTCCTTTTTTATTGTAACCTTAGTCTTGTTGCCTAGCTTAGTCATAAGATTAGAACCACATTGTCACATCATCAATAGAACTAAAATGCATTATATCATAAATCAAACAACTTCATCTGTATGTCTGACTTATTATTAGGTGTTGAGTTGTATCTATTTGAGTAGGATCGAGTGTGTTGACTTGTGTCGGCCTTGGTGGTTGAATGTGTTAAGTTGTGTCCACATTTAGTGCCTAGATCCATTGAGTTATGTCCAACCCATGAGTGCTCAGGCACAGATTTGATTTTTATTAATATGTTTTAACAGCTTGTTTGATAAGGTTTTAAAAAATATGTTTGATAAAGATTCAAAATATTTGAAGTACAATTGGTTGTTGTAAAATATCACTCACTGACTTCCCAACATAAGTTTTACAGATTGTTTTGTTTTTCCTTCCCAACTTAAGTTTTCCAAATTGTTTTGCTTTTTCTCTAGGTAGCTTAAGAGTTTCTGGTGCCTACTATTAAAGTTGTTGTCTGCCATTGTCGCATAATAGTGTTCATACACAACAAAAAAAATGGTCTACGACAACAGTTATTTTCTGTCACGAAAAAATCCGTGACAGTTATTTACAGTCATAGTATCGACAATCGTGGAAAGTTCATCTATGACAGTTCCAAAAAAACTGCACAATATGTGTTTTCATGACAACAAATAAATGTCATTAATAATTATTTTATGACTACAAATAACTGTCATCTTTTT
>JBBPDI010000015.1:5708849-5724388 GCA_037974545.1 Cucumis variabilis | reverse complement strand
TATTTTTGTTATTTCTTCACTTACTACCCCATTTTTGACATTATTTTCAAAAATCACTATATTTTTAAAATTAATCCATCCATATGCTAGTTTATTGTTGACTTTTTTTATAAAAAGGACTTTTTGTTATCTACGACACTTTAAATATATTTTATAAATATATATCCACCTATTTTATAGGCCATTAAAAGTATACTAACTAAAATGATATTTTAAATTTTATTTTGTATTTGTTTGAGGGTTTTCCTTAAAAAGACAATGATTATAATTAAAATAAATAATTAAAAAGATGGTTTTTACTTATAGAAAATAAAATTGTCATATGACAAGTGTTTACTTGACCACATCTAATGAATGTATAGAGATAGATGATGCGACGTGGAGGAGCATTTTTTAAGTTTTCTTTTTCTTTTTAACTTGAAAGGCACATATTTTCAAGTAGAGTATTGACATCGAGACGGCTAAAGACGCAAGATTTGATCGGTTTTAGAAGGCAAATTGTGAGAATAAACAACCAAAGGGAAACTGTTTTGCACCTTCCAACAACCATCTTCCTTTTTTCTTCATTTACCAAATATCACTATTGTTCCTTCTTTTCTAAAAAAAATTATATTTTAATTTTTCTTCACAAAGCCTTGTCATTATGATTTTACTCTTTTATTTAAATTTTAAAACTTAAAAATGAATTAAAATGCAGATTTTGAAAGAAAAGTTAGCAAGTTGTATTAATTTTCTATCACCGACTCTTGGTGGATAATATAAGAATAAACACTCTACAAAGTAAACCTTTTCAACAAAATCCAATCTTCCAATAGATAAAGCTTAATTAGCGTATAATATTGATTGCATTCCTCTTCATAAATTTGAATTAAAAAAATATATATATATATAATATCCTTTTTAAAAAATAAACATAGCAACCTTTTCATTAATTATTTTTTAAAAGTTTATTAGAGTACAACATTATTTTAAATATACTTGACTGCAACATTTAAAATAAATATTTCTCTTAATCCTAGTTAATTCAAAAGAAAAGAAAATAGAACTACTTACGTTGAAGCTTTCTTGACAAAGTTAATTAATCAATAGCTCAAAACCTATTGGCATAAATCAGAAGCAAAGTTTTGAGGTTTTTTTATAATAATCTCGTGCTGATCTAAATTTTGAGGTTTTTATAACAATTTCGTACAATGAAAAACAGTAAATTTTCCAGCATTACTTGAAAATTTATAATAATTTATGCAAGGTTGGGCAGACTTTGAACATATATGATGAAAAATGTTTATCGTAATCAAAGATTTACTGGCAAATTTATTGTGATGCTTCAGCATCTAAGAAATATATATATTCTATCTATTCTTAAGAAAACAACTATTTGAATGAGTTTCGTTTTCATTTTTTCAAACCATCAGCTCTATTATAAATCATATCCTGATCTCATGAAAAAAATTCTTATTTCCTAACATGGGAACAAACTTTCAAAACATTTATTTATTTACTGAATCATATGATAATATAACATTAACTTCATTTATATTCCAATGAAAAAAGAAAAAAACATCATCTTTACTCAAGTTAGCTTACCCTTTAAATCAGTTTGTCGTGATTTAACATGGCATTAGAAAAGATGGTCTAAGAGGTCCTGTTTTCATATCCTAAGAAGTGTTGGATGGTGAAATATTACATTTATCTTCAAGTAGAGAACTTATTTTTCTAAGGTAGATTTTGAACCATATGTAAAGTTGAACTATCACAAAATAAATTTATGATATATGGTCGATGTGAGACAAGCACACTTGTTCATGTTAAACATAAGAGAAGAGGTCAAATATTGTTCTTGGGGATCAAACTCAGGGTCTTGCTTTTCTATTTTAAAATTGTCTCAATTTTAGCTGAGGATTGGAAATCAAACTTGAATTTTTAATTTGAAAACAATTGTTAAAACTAAAGACGTATGAAAATTCAAGAGGTTACGACGTTCTAGTATTGTAGATTTTATTCCAAGTTGAGATTTCCATGTTGCTAATAAAGCAAAGTGGAAACTTCTTTATATACTCCTACCTTTGGTTGTGGGTTTGGATCCTAAGGGGTACCCATGTTTTAGAGGGGGTGAGGAGATAGACAATTAGAGTGTTGGTTTCTATAGTAGCCCTAAACGATCCTTAAGTACATCAAATGGATGTAAAGACTACTTTCCTGAAAAGTAAATTAGAAAAAGAGATTTATATGGAACAACTTGAGAGTTTCATAGTTCATGGTCAAGAGATTAAATTTTGTAAAATAGATAAATTTCTTTATGGATTTAAACAAGCTCTTAAGCAATGACATGAAAATTTTGATAATCTTATCATTTCTAAAGGATTCAAAGTTAATGAGAGTGACAAATACATCTACTGTGAGTATGAAAATAGCTTATGTGCACTATCATATGCTTATATGTAGATGATATATTAATCTTTGGATCAAACCTATACATCATAAATGATGTAAAATCAAAATTGAGTAGTGAGTGCAAATTTGGACATGAATTGGAGAAACTAATGTAATCCTAGGTATAAAAATCACTAGGTCTTAAAAGGACATTTCTTTGGATAAATCTCACTATATAAAAAAGATTCTAAAGAAATATAATTACTATAATAGTAAACCAACATGTACTCCTTATGATTTTACTGACAATGTTAACCAATATCGATATGCGAGCATTATCAATAGTCTCATATATGTTGGTGATTGCACTAGGTCAGATATAACTTGTGTTATAGGATTTTTATGTAGGTTTACAAGTAGACTTGGTATAGAGCATTAGAATATTGTAGAAAGAGTTATGAGATACTTGAAGAAAACCCAAAATCTAGAATTACATTATTAAAAATTTCATGTTGTTCTAGAAGGTTATAACGATGCAGATTGGAACTCCCTCTTGAATGACTCTAAAGCTAATATTTTATATCTTTAATATAGCAAGCGAAGTTATTGCTTGGAAATCCAAGAAACAAACTATTTTTGCCCAGTGAACAATGTAGTCTGAAATGATAGCATTAGCAACAACTAGTGAATAAGCAAGTTATCTTTAAAGCTTGTTATCTGATATTCCTATATGAGATAAATCAATATCAGTCATATTGATCCATTGTGATAGATAATGTAGCAATCTCAAAAGTTCAAAACCTTTATTATAATGAAATAAAAAGCTAACAAATACATTGTAAGTCAGTACCATTAGATAGTTTCTTGCTATTGTTGTAGTTATAGTGGATCATGTACGAACTAATAAAAGCTTGACAGATCCTTCGACAAAAGGACTAGCTAGAGAGAATGTTTTTAAAACCTCAGAAAGAATGGAACTCTGGTCTTGTATACTAACGCAACGACGCCAAAATCTTGGTCTTGTGACTTTGTTAGTTAGCTTTGGACTTAGGGAATAGTGTTATTGCTTATGTTGGTATTTAATTATACATGATGTGCAAAATGCTCGCTATCTATCTCTTCATCATGTAATTGCCAAGTCCTTGTTGAGTACAAGTTTTCCTATTGCTTGTCCAAGTGTAAGCGAAAAAAATAGGTTTTCTTGGATGATCCTGCAAGGTCAAACACAGTGAATTGATATCAAAGCTTAGTTCTAGAGTCTACTCTTCAATTAGGCGATATAAAAGAATAAATTATACTGTAAAAGAGTGTAAGTTTATACTATATCTACTTATCTACACTAGAGAATTTGTAAAGATGGAAAAATAAAGGTGGCTACGAGAATGAAATGCAAACGTGAACTACTTGTATTGAAGAAGGAGGTGAAGTAACATCCAATGCGATATAGCTTAGTTAATTAGCTTATGATTAAGGCAAGCATCTCTCGATATCTTTAAACGCCACACTTGCTCTTCTATCGGGATCCAAATGACTAAGTCTAGTTAAGCAAGGTATATCTAGAAGAGTTCACTTACAAGACTCATTGAGCTTCACGTTTAAGGGCAACAACCTCTCGGTGCCTAATGCCTATACGTTCTCCTTTCGAGATACAAATGATGAAAGTTATCTGACTAAGGAGGAATTTGTCTCCAAACTTGCCCTCTTGGGTAGTTGGCGATATACACTGACCAAGTGATGAAAATAACTCAGCTAACATGATAAGAATTATAAGCTAGTCTTCTTATCAAGAATCTATCATAGATCCTAAACTACAAATAACACAAGGACAAATTGTAACACCCCAAAAATTTAAGGAACTTATTATGGTGCTACATTAATTGAAATTGGAAGTTAAGGAATTTATTTGGTGTTGGATTAATCAAAATTAGAAGTTAAAGAATTTATTTGGTGTAATATGTTGGATTAATTAAAGGAGGAAAGATTGTAACGCCCTAAAAATTAAGATATTTTTTTGAGTTTTGTTTAATCGTGTTTAATTTATTGGGCATTTATTTTGAAGACTATTTAGTTTTGTGGAAATTGAAATTAATTAAATAATTTGGATGTTATTTAATTCAATTGAAGGGTGGAAATTTTTGCTAGAGATTTGAGAATTATATGTATATGTGGTTATATATATAATTATTATGAAAAGCAGTAAAGATAATCTTATTGTGGAAATTTAATTATTATGGAAGATAATTAATTATTTGGAGAGAAGATATTTGTTTAGAAAGAAAAGAGAAAAATAATTATTTGTAAAAGTATAATTATTTTGGTAAAAGATTAAAGTTGATTGGATTTGATTGTATTTATTGATGAGAAAGAAGATTTGATTTTTGGAAAAGGTAATTATTTTGGAAAGATCAAAGTTGATTTGATGGAAGATTTAATTGAGTAAAGAGAAAATGGATTTTATTTAGTTGGAAAAATAAAGTTAATTATATGATGAAATATAATTGTTGGTGAAAAATAAGATAATTAATAAGAAGAGATATGGTTGATTTGATTGGACGAGAAAAGATGATAGATTTAATTAAGAGAGAGAATAATTGTTTAAATAAATATATATATGTTTATTATATATTTTTGTGAGAGAATAATAATAATAGTAAAGAAGTATTTTATTATTATTAATGGTTATGAATACCTAAGATTTCGTGCATTTAATGAATTTGTTAGGGAAAAGATAATAGAAATAAAAATATATGTATATATTGGTATTTTATATATCTATATATCTATCTATATATATATATATCCCCTAAAAAGAAAATGAAATAATAATGATAAATATTATTATTTGAGTCTATAAATAGCATTAGAATGCTTAAATTGAAAAGAGAAACAGAAAAAAAAAGGTTGTTAATCTTGGAATTGATTTTGGTTGCATGTCTTTGGAAAGTTCTTTGCTTGATGATTTAAATGACAAAATTTTCCTACCAAGGTTGGATTGGTTTCAACCTCAATTTTGTGTAAGTTAATTTGGGAGAATTTTTTTATGATAGCCAATTGTTAATTTTATTAATTAAGATACTGAAATTTCCTTTTATGATTATGATCGATTTAATTGCAGAATATTTACTGTTAGTCAGGAAAGATTTGTTAAGCTAATATTTGAGGTAAGAGATTCTACTACTAGACCTTCGAACATGAATTTAAGAGTTTGCATGTATTTTTTATTATGCATTGACGTAGCTAAGATGCATAATGTGTTGATGTTAGTGGCAGATCTAGAAATTTTATATAGGGGGACACTATATAACAAACACACCAAAAAAATATTAATTAGCTTTAATAATTAATTAATTTAATACGTATTACAATTATCCTTTACGAGTTTTCATGTTCTGAAATCGATCCATGAAAAGTTTATTGTCTAACTTATCCAATAAATTTTTCTCAATATAAGCTATAAGACAATCATTCATTCATTGATCTCCCATTCGATTACGCAGTCGAGTCTTCACAATATTCATAGCAGAAAATGTTCTCTACAGTAGTTGTTGCAACCGATAAAATCAATGTCAATGTGAGCAACCGATAAACTAATGGGTAGACCTTATCTCTTTTCGTAACGATCATTTTCACTTCAAGATCACCAATGCTTTTTAGTTCAACAAACTCTGAACGCATATCAATAATGTAATTTTGACGTTGATTTTCAAGCATAGCAAGTTCAATAGCTGAAAAGTCTATTGGATAAAACTGAGCAAGTTGACTAAGTTTTTTACTATTGAATGCAGCAAATGAATTACTCAGATTCAAATAGGCCACACATAGAAGCAATTCAGTACTTGTTTCAATAAAACGATTATTCAAATCTTGAAGTTGCACATCAATGATAGCATAGAAGACTTCAACACAATAATGATGCAAATTTGTAATTGGTTGAGATTTTCAACCTTTTCGTCCTCGAAGTAAAAACATAGCATCCATTTGAAGAACTTCAATGTCATGACTATTGCAGAAATTAGAAACCTTTTCCAATAATGAATCCCAACCAGACTCTCTCATTGATTTCGGTCCACTTTTATAAAGATTGACTAAATTTATTGTATTCACAATTTCCTGATCTTTTCTTTGTAAGACTTGAGCCAAGTCATTTGTGATTCTCAATATATTTTTCATGAGATGCATATTGAAAATAAAGTCAAATGACAATATTGATTTCATTAGAATTCGTGCTTCATATTTTTGTTCTGAATTTGATCCATTGTGCACAATTGTCTCAAGCACATCAACTACTAAAGAAAACATTGTAACTAAACTCATGAAAGTATTGTAATGTGATCCCATCGAGTATCTCCTGGTCTTTTAATCATTATCTCTTGATTTAATCCTCATCCACTGGATATTTCACCATTATTTAAAGCTTAAAAAATTTTCATGCTATGTTTCTCTCGTAGAATATCTCGACATTTCGCTGATGCTCTAATAACACTAAATACATCTGTAGCAATAAAGAAAATCGGTAATTTTCACATGATATGTTTACTCTATAGTTTCTATTGTTGTTTTTTTTACTTAAAATAACCTCCATATTGATATGTTTACTTTGCAAAATTAGTATTAAACAATATAAGTATTGTGATTTATCACGTAGATTGAAAAGTAAAAGCTAAAAATATTAAGAAGAATTTGAACTTACTAGTGAATTTGATACGATACTTATATTCTAACGATGAACGAAAAAAATTATCTTGTATCCTTTAATTTTGAAATAAAATAAAATAAATATATACATAAGTAATGTAAATATGTGAATTTAAAAATTGCATCAAAAAAATAAAAAATAAAAAATAATACATTCTTCATAGAATATTGTTGAGAGAGTGAAAGCTGTTGGGATTTATGTCATAAAACTCGTAGATTGTAAATATAATCCATTGACCGTTATTAATAAAGTGTTATTATTCTAATAATTGTTATTGATTAAATTATTAGTTTTGTCTTAATAACCCAAATCCAATAAACTAACATCTTAAGCTGTTTTATGAGTCTTGAACAGTATGTAGAGACACACAGGAATCAATGTTCGAGATCATTATGGTTAGTGTTGTTTTTCATTGGAAATTCATCATCTTGGAAAGTTTGAATATTATCTCTAATTGTGGTCACCATTTTTATGATGGGATTTTGCGCTGTACTTGATGTTGGTTCAATAAAATCATTCATCTCAATTTGTTTCCTCTTCTCAACAATTTCGCTCATAGAAGATTCAGTTCTTCTTTCAGGAAACTGCAAAATGTAAGAGTTAATTTATGTGAGATTTTTTTTGTCAAGAAAAATTGATACATATGTCTCTTTTGACAACAGTTATATTTTTTAAATTTGAACTTATAGAATACTATTTTTACATATTTTTTTAACAAAAGACTTAGAGTAGGTCTGCTAAAAGGGACTGGTAGGTATACTTGGACAGCTGTATGAAGCTAGATCTTCATATTTCTTTCAATTTTGGTGTCCTAGTAGAGAGTAATAAGGATCAATATATGCAATCAGAATTTGTGAGTTCCCATCCAAAGGTATGCCATCCTTTTCCTTCTATGATTTGAAGAAATGTATTTATTTGTATTTGTGTTAAAAAATCATAGAATGTTGGTTCTCTCGATAGACATTGGCCTGAAATGTGAAAACTTGAATGTTGGTTTTCTCTATAGAGATTGCTAGTCCTCGCTCTGTTTTCAACTGGACATGAAGACTTAAAACAAACTATGTTGATGCTTCCTGTATTTTGTTTTTTTCTGCACCTTCAAATTTTCTATGTTCTAAGGCATGTTTCTGTATTCAGGTTGATGAAAACTTTAAATCAATTTCTCCAATTACGTCTTTTTATTTATTTTGGCTTTGAAATTGGAATATGTTACTACACTAATAGCATGAATCTAAAATGCTGGTAGACAATTGTATATGATGTAATGACCGCTTTTACTATCAAACTTTCTCCAAATTCTAAGTTACCAAGTAAGTGATAGTAGGCCATTTTTCTTGTAGTGGTATATCATTTCTTTACCTTGTCCATTTTAACTGTTTTTGTTTACTTGTGAATTGATTTGCTTAGATAATGTTCTTTAGTCATACTCTACAATGAGATTTTGTTTTCTTACTAGGTTTGGAAAAATCTATTGGAAAAGTGAAGCCAACATGAAGCAATGGATTGATATAGGACTTTTTGTATGGTTAGTAGAAAAATTTTAGTTCCAATGTACTGATTTTAGACTCGTTGGTACCTAAAGATGTTAATGTTTATTCTTTTTGTATGTAAACTACTTTTTAACAAAAAATTGTTATTAGTCAATGGCTGTACGAATATTACAAAGTATATTATAGCGTATATATATTAAAGTATTGACTATTTGTTTTCATATGGGTGTGATGTATTAGAACATTATTGTCATAGGAATGGTTAGTATAATGACAGAGCCACAAGAATAACATGAAAAAGATGTAGTAATTGACGAATATACAACATGAAAAAATGTCATAATATACGAATTTGTGATCTTTTGTAACTGTCGTCAATAACCAAACAAGGACATTTGCTTTTATAAAAAGCTATCACGATTGACATATCCTTGACAAAGAAAAAAAAGTCATAATATACGAATTTGTGACATTTTTGTAACTATTGTCAATATAAAAAAGATGACATTTATTTTTATAAAAAAAATGTCACGATTGGCACATCCTTAATAGATAAAAAATGTCATAATCAACGAATTCATGACATTTTTGTAACTGTCGTTAATATGCAAATAATGACAGTTATTTATTGTCATAAAATAAAATATGACAGTTATTTGTTGTCATAAAATAGTAATTAATGACATTTATTTTTTGTCATGAAAAAACTTATTGTGATAGATTTTGAAAACTGTCATGGAAGGACTTTCCACAACAGGCGATAGTATGACTGTAAATAACTGTCACAGATTTTGTTGGTGACAGAAAATAATTGTCGTCGTAGACCATTTTTGTTGTAGTGTTAGCAACAATTATCCATATATTATAGACAATAGATTGCAAATAAATTTTCATTCTAACTTTCCAATATGCATAATTTGAACCATCAAAATAAGGAGGTCTAGAAGTAGATTGACCTTCAACAATCCCATTTGCCAATAGGTTTGCCATAATGCTCTAACAATAAAGTTTATCAAGAAATTAAAATTTCAAGATGAGCAACCTCGCTCTGATACCAATTATTGGATCGGTATGACAATCCTAGGGGGGTGAATAGGATTTAATCAAACTTTTTAACAAATAAAAAGTAAATTCAACTAATTATATCATTTTTAAATTAAATAAAGAATCTTTGTAAAATTTGTTAAATAACAAGATTGATAAAAAGATATGAATGGAAGTATGCAATCAAACTCAACCAATAAGAATATGTGATTAAAATTAAATACAAAAAGTAATTAGAAAAGAGTTAGAGAAGAAGACACCGTGATTTTATAGTGGTTCGATTAAACTCAATCTACATCCACTTTCTCAAGCACCTCTTGGGATTTTGATTGAAGATCTCCTTGTGACTCTTTCCACGGATTTGAGTCATACCGATTCTTGCTTCTTTTTCGGGTTCAAGAGCAAACTCATTCCTTTCCACAGGTTAGGATCCAACTGTTACAATATGTTAAAGTTTTAAATCAAACAAACGAAAACTCTCTAAAAGAGTGAATATGCAATTTGAAGCTCACAAATTTAATCTTCACAATATAATAAGAATTCTCTCAAGAACAAGATGAAAAAAATAAAAAGTGGAAGCTTTAGAGAGAATAACAATGTTGGTTTTTGCACTTTTTGAAGATTGTAAAGTTTAATAATGTCCTTGAAAATTTGGGGAAAATGAAGTATTTAAAAAGAGAGGAAAGATAATTTCAAAATCATTTTGGGTCATTGGATATAAGTAAAAAAAATGAATGGTTGAGATTTAAACTCAATTAGCTGTTAGATACAATACAAATAATAATATAATAATATGACTTTTCAAAATACTTTGTTTAAAACTCAATAAAGCAACTACGCCATCTTTTAAAAAAAACTAGTCGTTAGACACAAAGAAAAATAATAATATTAAAATTATTTTCTTTTTAAATTCATTTTCTTTATAAAAGCCAATAAAACATAACTAAAAGCCACATTTGTTACTCCTCCATTGCTCCAAGTGTCTTTCTCTAATTAGTTCAAATTGAATACTTGGCCGCGACGTCACCATCTCGAGTCTTTTTCCTTTAACCTGCTTTTAGCAATATTTTCTTCGTTTGAACTTCGATTTGGGTGATTCAAAAGGCATTAGAATCATTGTTCCAAGTTCTATGTTATAGACTATTCAAAATAATAAAGTAAGATTTGTTATCATTAATATATTAATTAATTAATTAAAATTAATTAGTTTAAGATTAAGGACCAAAAGCCAATAAGAGCTTCATCACCATTCTTTTGTAATTCTTGATTCAAGATTGCACTCCAAGAATATCAAGGTAAGTTTGTTCACCTTGCTTAGGAAGTGTTCAAACTTGGAGTGAGGAACTAGTTCTCCTTATCTCTTAGTTTTCAATCAAAGGGTAATCAAAATCTAATCCATTCTCTTCTGAGGAATCCGTCGTTCCATGAACAAAATTTAGTGTAAACTTCTAACCTCTCCAAATTTTATTATAACTCACATCAATCTCATATTGCCTTTTCATGTAACTTATGACATCAGTACATGATGATATATCAAGAGGGAGAAATTAAGAATAACGAAAGGGCTAATGGACACTTAATCAAGAGTTTACTATGGTTGCTTGTAGTCTAATTTGATAAAATATGAGATTTATTTCATTAATAAAAACAAGTAACTGTAAATTAACCATTATATTTCACGTTTAAAATGAAACCATAACAAATATAGGGGTGTTTTAAAAAAATATAACGAACCAAAAAAATATTTACATCGTATAAAAACACTTTGAAAACGGAAAAAGCCCACAGACCCACAATGAAAATACCAAAAATGTCCTAGTCAACACATAATTCATTGGTCACACTCACACGGGTAATATATTTGGTACACGACTGTGTACCAAAATTTGTTTAGATTTGGTACACAATCGTGTAGCCAAATCTAAACAATAATCGTGTACCAATATTTCAATGATTTTTTCAAGATCGTACACTAAATAAATCTTTTATATTTGGTACATGATCATTTAGATTTGGCTATACGATCATTTAGATTTGGCTACACAATCGTGTATCCAATTCTAAATTACCAATTTGGTACACAATTGTGTAGTCAATCTAAGCAATCATGTACCAATATCTCAATGATTTTTTTCAAGATTGTGTACCAAATAAATCTTTTAGATTCGGTACACATCGATTAGATTTGGCTACGATCGTGTACCCAAATCTAAACAACCAATAATTTGAATTACTTTTTTTCAACATCTTTTATATTTGGCATGTGTACCAATATCTTAACGATTTTTGTAAAGATCGTGTACTAAGATCTTTTATATTTGGTACATGATCTTGAAGAAAAAAAATAATACAAGATTTATGATTCATTGAAAACAAATATCATGTTTTCAAAAAAAAACATAAAAGAAAAAATGCAAAAAAAGAAGAGCAGAAAGAAGATGGAAATGAAGGAAAAACTTGGAATATTTTAAAAAATGGTCGGCTTCTGACTTTTTTATTTTGTTACATGCGCCATAAATATTTTGGTATTTTGTTATATTTATGAAAATTAACCAATTTTTTTTAAAAAAATAACAAAACACCAAAATATTTACGGCCCGTGTAACAAAATCAAAAAGTCCATGAAGTCAACCATTTTTTTAAAATATTCCAGGTTTTTCCTTTCTTTCTTTCCTTTCTATCGTCTTTTTCTCTTCTTCTTTTGCAATTTTTCTTTCATTTTTTTAACTATTATTTTGTTGTTCAAGATCGTGTACAAAATATAAAAGATCTTGAAAAAAATCGTTGGAATATTGGTACACGATTGCCGTTTAGATTTGGGTAGCCAAATACCCAAATCTAAACGATCACGTATCGAATATAAACGATTGTGTACCAAAAAATCTTGAAAAAAATCATTTAGATTTAACTACCCAAATCTAAACGATCGTATAACAAATAATAGTCAAATTTAAACGATCGTGTACCAAAAAATAGGAAAATCTAAACGATCGTGTACCAAAGATTATTGAAAAAAAATCATTTAGATTTGGGTTGTCAAATCTAACTAAAATTTAAACGATTAAATCTAAATAATCTTGTAGCAAAGAATAGTCAAATCTAAACGATCATGTATCCAAGGAATCTTAAAAAAGAAAACTGCTTAGATTTGAGTAGCCAAATTAAATGATCTTGGTACAAGATCGTGTACCAAATATATTATGCACGCAAGTGCCAAATTAATCGCGTGTTGATGGAGGTATTTTTGGTATTTTTCATTGCGGGCTTGTGTACTTTTTCTATTTTTTAAATTGTTATATATATTGTAAATATTTTGTCATTTTTTTATATTTTAAAGAAAAACCAATATATATAGTGATAAAGTCAAATTTAAAAATGAGAAAATTTTGTTAAGAATGAGATAGATATATCCTTTTTCATGTTTGAAATTTTGTTAACGATAATGATAAAAATAATTTATAAATTGTTTAAAATCTAAAATTATAATAAAAATATTGATAAAAAAAATCTTAAAATTGTATGATTTTTTTGTTAGCATTAAAATAAACATTTATGAAAATTCAGAATTTAAATCAAAACTCAAATAACGTAGAAAATTAGATATGAATTTGGAAATTTTCAAACCAAAAATCAAAATTGATGTCAAAATATCAGCATGCAAAGAGAAAATCCATTCACACTCAAACCGAAACAACCAAAATTGTGTATTCGACCAATTAATTATAGTATAATAATGAAGCATTTGTATTAATTATAAAGGTATTGTCATGGACATTATTTTAGATAAAGCAAATATGTATACATGTGGATCCCATGCATTTTGCTATAATTCAAAACGATCCCACTTTTTGTTATTTGTTGAAATGATAGTGTAATTAACCGTTTGTGTTCATATACCAATAATAAGAAGGTTTTGAAACTTTTTGTCAGTTCAACAGCATTTTTTAAACTAAGCACTAACAATGTCCTTCCATAACTAAGAGTAAGGATAATTTTAAGGTTTTTCTAAAAAAATAAAACAAAGCACGAAAATATCTATACCGCATATAATAAATTTGAAAAAGAAAAAGCCTACAAGCCTATAACGTAAAATAACAAAAATACTCTTGCAATTAATCAGTCACACACACATGAAAAAACGATTTCGTACCCAATTTAAACGATTTCTTAGCAACAATCTCTTAGTAAGTCTAAACGATTTTGTATTCTTATACCAAATCTAAACAATCTTGTACCATTCTACCTAGTCTAACTAATTTCGTAGTAAGTCTAAACGATCTCGTAACAAGTCTATACGATCTTATACCCTTGTACTTAGTCTAGACGATCTTGTTTTCAGTTTAAATGATCTTGTACTAAATCAAAACGATCTATTAGTCATAGTGGTCTGTCTATTTGGAATAGACAACTAATCGTTTAGATATTGGTACACGATCGTTTAGATTATGTACCAATATCATTTAGATTTTGGACCAAGAAAAAAAAAAGATGAGAAATGAAGAAAAAGAAAGAAATTCTTGAAAAGAAAATGAAGAAACTGGTAAATATTTATATAAATATCCATAATATTGTAAAATAAAAAAAAAAGTAATATTACGAAGAAATTAATAATAAGAAGAGTTGCATAAAAGGGAGTGAAATTTATGAAAAATATTATAGTTTTTTTTTATTTTGTTACAGTGATGGTAAATATTTTGCTTATGAAAATTAATGTTAATTTAAATTGTTTTTGAAATTTAAATGTAGTTTTGAGACAAACTACCGAAATTATGTATAATCTATATAATTTAGGGGAAATGGCATTAAAGTATGAGGAGACGTCTAATAAAAGGATATTTCAATGATTGACTTTTGGCCGAAAAGATAAGTAATAACCACAATTTAATTACATAACATCAATTATTTAATCAAAAACGTCTCACAGAGCCTTAAAAACGTGTCACTCGCGTGGCTGGTGGTATATCTTGAATAGTTTGTCTCTCACGTGACTCAACAGACGAGTTTCTTCCGCTAGCAATGGGTACGGGTCAGGTTTACTTGACTTAATTTACTTAAACATACCCACTAACTATCTTTATTTTCATTTCCCCCCCTCCTCCTTATTTATCAATTCTCTATAACCCTTTTTAAGTACCGGACAAATTGTATTTACTAGTTCGTTACCCACTTACCATTGAAATTCGGAAATTGATCCCAGTTCTACTCTAATCCCTCATCTTCACACTTATTTTATTTTTGAGTTATTTTCAAGTAATTGACAGCCAATTATGAACAAAGCGGCTGTATAAAATCAAGAGAGACGCCTCGTTTCTTACGCACAAATAATTCATATATCAAATTCCTCTTTTTACAGATCCAGACGTTTTCTTTTGTACATTTCTTGTAAGCAACAGAATTAAATGAGCAGTAAGAGAGAAGTTGGTTTCTAGTTTTTTTGTATAAATTCCGCAGTTGAAAAGAATTGAACAGAGAAAGGTTTGAGAATCAATGGCAAAATCAGAGTCCGGCATCATGATCGTCATATGCATTTACTCTGCTTTGTTATTGACGGCGCCGTTATTCCACTGCGTCCTCGGCGGCTACGACGCCATCGGCGTAACTTACGATGGAAGATCCTTGATCGTCAATGGCGAACACAAACTGCTCTTCTCTGGTTCCATTCACTATCCACGGAGCACTCCTGATGTAAGCTCGATTAACTATTTCTTACTTTTTCTTCATCGTCTTTGATCTTCTGAGATGGTTCCGATGCTTTCTGATTCTTATTTGAGTTTACCAATTCATGGCGGTTGAATTTTCACTGTTTGAAATTTTTTGGTGGGAGAGTAAATTTTCTATGGATCATCCATTTCACATTGGTTAGAGGTTTTAGGTTGGTTTAAAAAGGGAAATGAAATGCATTTGGTTATTGATAACCGTATTGGTTCATCATTCACGTC
>JBBPDI010000015.1:5664826-5676536 GCA_037974545.1 Cucumis variabilis | reverse complement strand
ACCCAAATATCAATTCAGCCAATAAACCAAGATGAAGCAAACAAACAGTAGAGAGCAAAGCATCCACATACATACACAAGCAGGGGAAACAAAACCCCTAAACCAGAGAAACAAGATAACATCAAAGAAGTTGAGAATGCCAAAAAGGGTAGGAAAAAATAGTAAAATACAAGCATTAATGAAGCTTAACAAACCTGGCTTGGACTTCTTAAAGCCACCATTGCCATTCATGGCGGTTTCAGTTCTTTCCCTCTTGCGAGCACCGTCAAGGTCCATTGAAGAGGAAAATGAACAGGACCCAATACTGGAAAGGAAGAAGAGGAAATGTTGGAGAAGAGAAGAGTAGGGAACGGAGCAAGGGGAAGGAAGTAAATGTGGAAACCCTAATAAGGTGGAAGAAGAAGAGGATATATGGAAAGAAGAGAAAAAGAAAGGGGCGGATTTGAAAATTAGGTCAAAATAGGGTTTGAGAATTTAAAAAGAAAAAAAGAAAAAAGATGTAAGAGTGAAGTGGTGGACTGAAAAATGTATGGATATGAATCACGTGCTGTGCACGAGAGTTTTGATGTTTTTTAATTTATGACCATTTAAGATTCTTTCATGTTTCCCATTTTCCGTATTGCTAATCATTTGAAAGCCAATAACCATAAGTTCAATTTTTATCACTACAATTCTTAATTTAATTTCTATTTTATTTATAAGTTTTAAAATATTATAAAAAAGTTTATTGATCGATAAAAAAAATAGAAATTATTTGTGAATTATAACATAACACCCTAAGTCCAAAATTCAAAATCAATACAGAATTGTTGCAAACTAAGCACGCTTAACTTTGAAGTTGCACCTAGCTTCATGAATGAAGTACTGAAAAGAAAAATGCACTTTGTTGGTATATATAGTAACTTTAAAATCATTATTAACCTTACTTTCGTATAGATTTCTATTATTTAATGCGATATCGGTTCATTCATGTCTTTCTCCTAAACTCAAAGCGTTACGTATAATGAGAGGAAAAAAAACTTAAATGATCTTTTATCCTTTTCATATATTATTTCTAAACTTGTAAGAAAACATAACTCTAGGCTCAAAAACTTTATTTTAAAAAAATAATAAGTTCGTAGATATCACGTCTACTCTTAAATTTATTTTTTTGTTATTTATTTTTTACTAATATTTAAAAAGTTAAAGCCAAAATTTTGAAATTTTAAAAAAAAATTCAAAGAAAAATTACTTTAAAAAACGATACTTTTAAAAATATTTACAAATATAGCAAAATATCTCTTTTTATAATAGTTTATACACTTTTAATTTTGTAACAATTTATCAAGACTAATAAATTAGTCTCTGATGTAAATAAGTTCATCAAAAGTTTATGGCAATTTTTATTATTTTATTATGCATATTTTATATTTATAAAAGTGCTCAATCTTTATTAATTAGTTTATTGGTTTATTTACATAAAAAATCCCATTAAATGTTCCTACTAATTTCAACAATAGAACTAAAACGTAACAAATTTAAAAAGTACAAAAACTACATTATTATATATTAAAGTTTATGAACTAAATTGTTTAAAATTGAAAATACAACTATTATTTAGAAATAAATTGCTACTTGAGTGAAAGTATTTTTAAATTTTTAGTTATTAAATTTTGAATTAAATTGCTACTTGAGTGAAAGTATTTTTAAATTTTTAGTTATTAAATTTTGAATTGCATTTTAATTTAATTCATTAAGTTTTATAATATAATATTATAATTTGATTGTTAGGATTTGATTTTTGTTTCAATTTGTTCAGTTTTAATATTTATAATTTTCTACCTAAACTTTTCATAAAGGGTCAGTTTTCATTTTTAGTACTAACGTTCATTAAATAATTTTGAATTATAATTAGTTAAGGCTAGCTATTCATCTCTATTTAAATTTAATTTGAAAAATTACTTCATTTTATTTGAAAGCATAACAACTAAATTAAAATCAAACTCGAGCGTTAAGGATTAAAAATGTAATATTTTAAAATCTGTAAACTAATAGAAATTGAACACAAAACCTAAAGACTAAAAATGTATTTTTTTTCTTTAATCTCTTATCTTACAATCGTTGAACATGTTCTCTCATACTATATTGATCTAAGATAATTAATTTTGATTGATCATTCTCGAAACAACTAAGCATATATGTTTCAATGAATAAGACATTTCATTTTTCTATAAGATAGTTTTAACCTTTTCTCTAAAATTATATAGAAAGAAGAGTTTTAACCTTTTCTCTAAAATTATATAGAAAGAAGATTGAACTTAAATTTAATTGATAATACAAGTTTAGGTTATTGAGTTATGATGGTGTTGGTTAGATTTACATTTAGTTAATTTGTTTAAGATGACTCCTTGGAAGTAACTTTAGTTGGTAATGAAAGTATGGAAGTCCAAGTCTCCTTCCACTCCTCTTTGAAAAAAGGGAAAAAGAAGAATTTAATTAATATGCTTCATTGAATGAATAATTAATGAACTTATGATTAAAGTTTAAACTTAAGATAATTATTGACATTTTGATTGTTTTAGTTACTTGTTGAGATATTTATTGATATGGTAGAATATTTAAAGGTATTGTGTGAATTGAATTTTATTGATATTTACTTTTTAGATTATTTAATTATTCAAAATCACTTATTAAACAATACATTTATTATTATTTTGAAAAACGACTCTTGTTAATATTTTGGGAAATTATAAAAAAAAATAAGTTTTATTTTTTAAACCTGCCTTTTCAAATAAAGCAAAATCAAATTAAAATATTTATAAAATATATCTATCAATAAAATAAATTTACTTAATAAATATTTTTACAAATATAGCAAAACGAATTAAAATATTTATAAAATATAATTAGATTCAAAATATTTATAAAATACAATTAGATTTATGTCTGTCAAAATAAACAATTTTACTTGATAAATATTTTTTATAGTATTATTATTTACGATATATTTTCATTTTCTCAAATTGTACACAATATTGACAACCTTCATTTAAGAAAATATGAAAGGTTAGCAAGAAGCATATAATAACAAATAAGTAGAGAGATTAATGGTATGTTTGGATTATACTTTTAAGTGTTTAATTTAGAAAATAAGTTATTTTGAAAAGAAAAAAACCAAATTATTTGGAAGCCATCGAAATAGATTTTTAGATATATTTTAAACAATTTTTAGAAAAAGAATTTAAATAAAAATGAGTTTTTTAAAAAATATTTTTTTCTTATTCAAACGGACCCTAACCTATTAAGATTTAAGTTGGTATAAAAAATATATTTTTCTTAAATTAAAATTTCAAAAATTGAAATTGGGAGGATAATAAAATATCTTTTTCGAATAAATTATTATGAAATTTTATTAAGAAAAAACAACATTTAGATTTTTTTTTAAAAAAAACAATATGTTTTTTGAAACAAATGTCAAAAATAGGTTACATGTTAAACCATTGACAAAAATAGGTGAAGTAGGTCCACTTCTACCTATTGGGCCCCATAATTTCTATTTTTTCTTTATTATATATATATATTACGTAGGGCCTATAATTTATTCTTTTTCATTATTTATGTATATTTTGCGTGGATCCCACACACACATATATATATATTCAATTATTCAAATTCTAAAAATATCATTATTTATTAAATTATTTTTTCCTTTTTTCTTTTATATATTTATTAAATATTTAAATCTTCAATTTTTCTTATTAAATTCATCTTTTCTAATTTAGTTTAATTATTTTTAATTAAAATTAATATTTTTTCAATTTTTAATTAAAAAACACATATATTAACAAAAATATGATGTTAAAAAATATAAAAGAAGAATTAAAGTAGTAATAATAATAATTGAGAAAAGTTGAAGCTTACCCTAAAAATAATAATAAGAAGAATAATTTGCAATCAAAAATTATTAGTTAAGTTAATTTAAATTCAATTTAAATTTAAACATTATAATTTAAAATTATAGTCTATCCATGAAAAGTATGTTTCAGTTGCAAATTAAATTTAAAAAACTTAACTAATAATTTTGAATGCAAATTATTATTATTATTATTATTATTATTATTATTATTATTATTATTATTATTATTAGGGTAAGCTTCAACTTTTCTCAATTATTATTACTATTTTAATTTTTCTAATATATTTTTTAATAACATATTTTTGTTAATATATGTGTTTTTTAATTGAAAATTGAAAAAAAAATATTAATTTTAACTAAAAAAATAATTAAATTAAATTAGGAAGAATGAGTTTAATAAGAAAAATTGAAGATTTAAATATTTAATATATATAAAAGGAAAAAGGAAAAAATAATTTAATAAATAATAATATTTTTAGAATTTGAATAATTAATATATATATATATATATATATATATATATAATATGAGAAAAACAATAATACGTGAGACCGACACAAAATATATATAAATAATAAAAAAGAATAAATTGTGAGTCCCACGTAATGTAATATATATATATATATATATATAAATTGTGGAACTCAGTAGGTAGAAGTCCTGGAGTCCACGACTTCACTTATTTTTGTTAATAGTTGACATGTAACCTATTTTTGACGTTTGTTTTAAAATACATATTGTTTTTTAAAAAAAGTTCAATATTTTAGTTTAAATTAAAATTTAAAACTTAAAGTAAGATAAAAAGTATAATCACATCATTCAAATAAAAAATAATAATACGTGGGTTTAAATCAAAATTAGATAAAATTATCACGAAATAAACAAAAACTGTTCTTTACATTAAAGTTTAAAATTAAGAGAATAAACAATCATCTAATTCAAAATAATAGGAAAAACATAAAAATGTTATTGTTTAAATTAAAATGTCCAATATTTTTTCAAATAAGAAAGAATTATCACAAAAAGTTATACTCACAAAAAGTTAAAAATCTTTTGTTATTTAAAAACATATCATTCTATTATATTGTAGATTAAAAAAAACACACACACATTTTACCATTGTCATTAGAAAAACCATATATTATCTAAGTCATATTAAATCCTTGAATAATCTTATATTCTCATTCAAGTTAGATGAAAGGATTTTCTTTTTTTGAAAAAATAAAATTCTTAAAATGATATATCTATCAAAATTAATTTTATAAATTGTTTCAAATCTAAGTATTCTATATAAATAAAATAGTTAAATCTTTACTTTTTTTTCGTATCTTTTATTATTTAATTTTGTTAAATTTTTTAGCATTCAAGTAAGTTAGATATGAGAGAACTAAATATTAGAAATAAGAAACTATTATAAATATTATTAATATATATAAATGCCTATTAGTGTGCAAATGCCTATTAGTATGCATTGTCACATGTCAAACAAACATGATCATTATTGTCCACCACGTGTCAAGTAAACATAGGCCATTAAGAGGCCATGTAATCTACTTTCTACTTGCCAAGTTGCCTATAAACAAAGGGTTTTGGTGGATTTGTAAAAACACACGAGTTTCCAAGTCAATGGGAGAAAGTGGAGAAATTTGAGATTTTTCAAAATTTCAAAATTTCCTTATTTCTTTATATTATATTATATTATTATTTTAATATTATATTTTCTTGGTTTCTGTATTCCGTTTGTACCCCGTTTTCACGTTATCAGCACGAGCTCTGACCGCCTCCTTCGTCAAAGGTAGGTCCTAACGGTCGGTTTTTCCTACTTGTTATAATTAATAAAATAAATATTATTTTGCATATTTAATATATATTAAATTCCTAATATAATTATAATATTTTATGATAGCATTACCATGACAAATCTTACGAAATTAGAATTTACGACTCTTCATAATAACGGTAGCAATTATTTCTCATGGGTTCTTAATGCTGAAATGCATCTATATGTCATGAATCTCTAAAGTACAATTAAAGAAGAAAATGCAACGACTAGTCACGAGAAAGTGAAAACCATGATTTTCATTCGTCATTACATTCATGAGGATTTAAAGTAAGAATATTTAAGAATGAAAGATCCTTATACATTATGGAATAAATTGAAAGAAATGTATGATCATTTTAAATTAGTTCATCTTATTCAATCTCATTATGATTGGATACATTTAAGGCGCTATAAGATTTTAAATCAGTAAGTAATTACAATTCCGAATTATTTAGAATCAGTTCAAAATTGCTGTTATGTGGAGAGAAAATTACTGATTTGGACATGGTGGAAAAGACATTTTCTACTTTTCATATCTCGAATATGCTCCTGCAACAACAATATGGAGAGAAAGAGTGTACAAAATATTATGAACTCATGTCATGTCTTCTTGTTGCCGAACAAAATAACGAGTTGTTGATGAAAAATCACAAATCCCAACCAACTGGAATAACACCTTTTTCTGAAGCGAATGTTGTGAATTTTAATCGTAGACGAGGTTGTGGTCATGGTCATGATCGAGGAAGAGACCGTGGAAGAGGAATAAATAATTATTATTTCTATGGTGGTCATTCTTATAATCCAAATTTTAAAAGAACCACAACACCATTCCCTGAAGCAAATGTTGTGAATTTTAATCGTGGACGAGGTTGTGGTCGTGGTCATGGTCATGGTCGAGGAAGAGACCGCGGAAGAGAAATAAATAATTATTATTTCTGTGGTGGTCATTCTTATAATCCAAATTTCAAAAGATAGGAAAAGCTCCACAAAAATAAAAAAGTGATGAAGAAATATGCTACAGATGTGGAATGACTGGAACATTGGTCACATGTTTATCGTACATTGAACTACTTAGTTGACCTGTATCAAGCTTCCCTAGAGAAGAAAAAAAGAAAAAAAATGTAGAAACCAATTGTGCCTATCAAGATAATGATATATTTGATCTATCCAACATAACTAATTTGGATGTGGCAGATTTCTTTGAAACTTCTGAAGAGAAAATCGACACAATTGGTGGAACAACAAATGTTACTTTTGACTTTGAAAATATCTAGAATAATATTGTTGTTTTATTATTTTTCTTCATATTTTGTTCAAGTATATTTTTATTGTAATTATTTTCTTTAAATGAAAAAATATGAATAATTATCGTACGTTGGGTGATCAAAAAATGAAGATAGGGGCCCGTTGGATAACGTTCTCGTTTTCTGTTTCTGTTTCCATTTTTATTTTTTAAAAAATAGAGGTGTTTGGTAACGTTCCCTGTTTGTAGTGCTAAAAAAAAGTAGAAACGTTTCTCATTTTATATGGAATTATTGAGAAAAAAAAAATAGTTTTCTGTTTTGTTTTTCAAGTATTTTTATTGGTTTCCTTTTCCTTTTTCTCAATTATTTCTATTGGTTTCCTTTTCCTTGTTCTCAATTATTTTTATCGGTTTCCTTTTCCTTGTTCTCAATTATTTTTATCGGTTTCCTTTTCCTTTTTCTCAATTTTATCTGTTTCCTTTTCCTTTTTCTCAATTATTTTTATTGGTTTCCTTTTTCTTTTCCTCAATTATTTTTCTATTTCCTTTTCCATTTTTCCATGCGATTTTCTTTTTCTTTCTCTTATTTCCATCTTCTTTCCAAAATAACAACTCTCCACGTGGCTTACTTTTTCTTCTCATCTTCTCTCCATCGTCTTCACCAAATAACCATCATCTTTATCTTTCTCTCATTGTCTTCATCATCTTTCTCCTCAACTCTCATCATCTTCCTCTACATGACGTCTTCCTCTTCGTGAGAATCTAAGTTTTCGTGGGATCTATGTTTTCGCCTTGGATTTCAGTCCTCCTATTCATTGTGGGTTTTCATCTTCCTCCTCGCTGGCTCTGTTTTTCAGATCTCAATTTTCATCTTGATTTCCATAAGATTACTAGAGGACCTTCCTATATAGGTTTGACAAAGTGAGTGATGTAATGTTTAATTGAATTAGATGTGAATAAAATAACATAAATAAAATAAAAAATAAAATTTAAAGAAAATAAGGAAACAAGAAACAGTTATCAAACATATTTTATATTTCTGTTTCTTTTTTAAAGTTTATGTTTCTCTTTTCAAGAAACAAGAAGGAGAAACAGTTATTAAACACATTCATGTTTCTTGTTCTAAAAAAAAGAAACAGGGAACAAGAAACAAGAAACATGGAACGAGAATGTTTTGTGTATAAAATTATATGTTTGGCAAATAGTGCAACCACACACACAATACTTACAGATAAAAAATATTTTTCCAAATTGACAATGCTAGAAGCAAAGTCAATACAATATCAAGTTCTACAAACTTGATTGAAGGGTTTGAAAAAGAAAAATTATTTTTCTTAGAGGAACAAAATTTGCAATTGATAATACATTGTTCTCTACTCAATCAAAGAGAAATCTATTGAGTTTTAAAGATATACGTTGCAATGATTATCATATATTTGAGACTGATAGACATAATGAAATAAAATATCTTTATATTATATCTACTATCTCAAATGAAAAACGTATATTAGAAATGTTGCATGCTTTATCTTTTAAATTATATTATACTCACATAAGAGTAATTAAAGCATATTGCAACAATGAACCTGAAGTTCATGAATCCATACATATTTGCAATTTAGCATAATCAATCGGGTCATCCTGGATCCATAATGATGAGAAGAATGATTGAAGATTCACATGGACATTCATTGAAGAACTAGTAAATTCTTCAATCTAATGAATTATCATGTGATGCTTGCTCTCAAGGGAAATTAATAACTAGACCATCACAACTAAAGTGGAAATCGAATTACCTACATTTTCTAAACGAATTCATGATGATATTAGTAGACTGATTAAACCACCAAACAGATCATTTAAGTATTTTTTATAGTCTTAATAGACGCATCCTAGCAGATGGTCGCATGTATGCTTATTATCAAGTCGAAATTTTGCATTT
Source organism: Cucumis variabilis (assembly GCA_037974545.1). Taxonomy (NCBI): domain Eukaryota; kingdom Viridiplantae; phylum Streptophyta; class Magnoliopsida; order Cucurbitales; family Cucurbitaceae; genus Cucumis; species Cucumis variabilis. The sequence continues at coordinate 5,667,634 of JBBPDI010000015.1, read as the reverse complement.
GCAAAATTACTTGCTCAAATAATTAAGTTAAGAGCACAATTTTCTGATTATACAATTAAAAATATTCGACTTAATAATGTTAGTGAATTTACATCCCAAGCATTTGATAATTATTGTATGTCTATTGGGATAAGTTGTTGAACATCCAATAACTCATGTTCATACACAAAATGGTCTAGCAGAATCATTTATAAAACATTTGGAATTAATTGCTTGACCATTGCTTTTGAGAGCTAAACTCCCTACATCTGTATGAGGACATGCTATTTTGCATATTGCTTCACTTGTGCGTATTAGACCAACAACTTATCACAAGTACTTGCCATTACAATTAGCATATGGTCATGAGCCAAATATTTCACATTTGAGAATTTTGGATGTAGTATATGTTCCAATTGCTCCACCACATGTACTAAGATGAGTCCTCAAAGGAGGCTAGGAATATATGTTGGTTTTGATTCTCCATCAATTATTAAATATCTTGAACCCCTAACGGGTGATGTGTTTACTACACGATTTGCTAATTGTCATTTTAATGAGATAAATTTTCCAACATTAAGGGAATAATTATGTATTATTATTATCTCAATTAGATCAGATCAATGTGAACTTGAAGTTCAGAAAATAATTCATTTGCAAAATATAGCAAATCAGGGCCTGTTTGATAACGTTATCATTCTTTGTTTCCTCTTTTTGTTTTCATTTTTTAAGAAACGAATGTGTTTGGTAACATTCCATGTTTCTTGTTCTAAAAAAAAGTAGAAACGTTTTTAATTTTATAAGGAATTATTGGGAACAAAAAAAAGTAGTTTCTCCCGTTCCCGTTTCTCAATTATTTTTATTGGTTTCTTTTTTATTTTTCTCAATTATTTCTATTGGTTTCATTTTCCTTTTTCTCAATTCTTTTTATTAATTTTCTTTTCATTTTTCTGAATTCTTTTTATTAGTTTCCTTTTTCTTTTTTTTTTCAATTTTTTTCTATTTCATTTTCTTTTTCCATTTTCCTCTCGTGAATTTCTTTTTCTTCCTCTTATTTCCATCTTCTTCCCCAAATAACAATTCTCTACGTGGATTCCTTTTTCTTCCTCTTATCTCCATCGTCTTTCCCAAATAACCATTCTCTTCCTCTTCTTTTCATCGTCTTTGCTATCATCCTCTTCACCTCTCATCGACTTCCTCTACACGACACATTCCTCTTCACTGGATCTGGGTTTTCCTCTTCTTCTTTGTGTGAATTGTATTTTTCGCTGTGGGTTACACCAAATTTGTAGATTTTTGCCAGATCTGTGCTTTATTTGTGAGTTTTTGTCTTCCTCTTTACCGTGGGTTTTAGTCCTCTTCTTCGTCATGGGTTTTCGTCTTTCTTTCACCGGCTTTGTCTTTTAGATCCTAATCTTCATCTTGTTTCCATAATATTACAAGAAGATCTTCCTATCTAGGTTTGATAATTTTAATTTTTTATATTTAATGGAGGACACATGTTTTTGTTTGACATTTAATTGAATTAAATGTGAATAAAATAAAAAAATAAATCTCAAAGAAAATCAAAAAACAGAAACACTTATCAAACACATTCCTGTTTCTTGTTCTAAAAAAAGAAGGAATGGGAAATCGGGAATAGGAAACAAGAAACAAGAAAGAGGGAACAGAAACATTACCAAACGGGCCTAGTTACTAGATGCATTTATAAATGTAAAGAAAGTAACTAAATCACATATAACAACCACAAATGTCCCATCAAAGATTGATATTCCAACACAACATGTTGTCATTAATGAATCTGGAACACGCCAGAAGAGTGGTAGACGAGTTGGTTCAAAAGATAAAAATTCTCGAAAAAGAAATCGAATCAATAAATCTATTAAGGACGTGGATGTTCCAGAAGAAATCCCGAAATTTGACTTCTGACAAAAATGCCAAAGAAAATAAAACAAATGAAGATAATAATGAGATCTCAATAAACTATGTCATGACAAGAAAACGATGGAATCGAATTAATTTAGTTGTTGACAATATTTTTGCATATAATGTTGTTGTTGATATTATATCTGAAAATGAGGATTCTGAACCAAAATTTGTTGAAGAATGTCGATAAAAAAATATTGGTTTTTGTGGAAAGAAACAATTGAGACATAATTAAATTCACTTTCCAAAAGTCAGGTTTTTGGACCAGTAGTCTAAACACCAGGAGATGTCAAACCTATGAGATATAAATGGGTAATTGTGAGAAAAAAAAAATGAAAATAATAAGATCACAAGATATAAAGGAAGACTAGTTGCACAAGGTTCTTCACAAAGACCTGGAATTGATTATGAGGAGACCTATACTCCAGTGGTGGATGCAATCACATTAAAATTATTAATCAGCTTGGCAGTGTATGAAAATCTAGACATGCATCTTATAGATGTAGTCACAACATATTTATATAGATCTTGTTAGATTGCTGTTTTATCAATTAAATTATTAAAAGTAGTTAACCATATCTTCTATAATATCGGTGGTTGTGATCCTCTCTGAAAAGGGAGATTCATATAATCAATCTTTATATGACTAACAAACGTTGATTACGTACGTTTTTTTTGAAAAAAAAGGAAGTGCTGGTGTTAATCAGAGACGTTCGAAACTGTTGGAAGGTTTATCTTCCTCACAGGTTCGTAATAGGACTGCACGGAAACTATTGACGATGCTGTGTTTTCAATATGTGCAGGTTGAAGCAAGAGAATATTAAGCACTATGGTCGAGATGAGACATAGGTCCAATAATTCAGGGGGAGCCTGAACGTAACTTGAGAAGATTCATATTTGATT
>JBBPDI010000015.1:5622172-5634956 GCA_037974545.1 Cucumis variabilis | reverse complement strand
ATATATATATATATATATATATATATAAAAGAAAAGAATAATGAATAAAAATATTTGTTTAATAAGGAAATAATGAAATTAAAATTGGAAAGGTGAATTTAATAAAGATGAAATTGAAAATTGGGGATTGAGTTATTTTATATATATATATATATATATATATATATATATAGAAAAAAGAAAAGGAATAAAAAGTTTAATAAGGAAAATATTTTTAGAATTGGAATTCATATATTAAGATATATATATAACAAGAGAAAAAAATAAAAATGTGGATGTTTGACCAACGTTAATAATAATGAAAAATATTTAATATATATATATATATATATATATAAGGAATAAATAAGAAAAATTAAAAAATGTGAATTTAATAAGAAAATTAAAAATTGAGATATTTAATATATATATATAAAGAAAAAAAGAAAAAAATTAAAAAATTTTGTTAATAAGAAAATAATCAAATTAAAATTAGAAAGTTAACATTAATTTAATAAAAAAAAATGTATTTTTAGGATTGAAATTAGATATTGGAATATTTAATATATATAATTTAATTATGAAACATATTATATATATGTATGTATATAAAGGAAAAAAAAACAATAAAAAGAAGGTATGGATAACAACTCAAATCACTTCACTACTCTATTTTCTTTTGTTAATATTTTCCTCCTTTTACTATTTTTGATAATATATTTTAGACGCATTTTTAAAAATAATTTTATATAAAAAAATTCCAATCAACCTTTTTTAAAATTAACCTTTATTTCTTTATTATAAGTATGTTGTAAAAACATGACACAACCGAAATACGGAAATCTAGAAAAATATTGTAATTAAATAATAAAATAAAATAATATATAATATATAAATAAATAAATAAATAAATTAGAAAATAATTAAGAAAACAAAAATCTCAAATTTCTCCATAATTTTTCATTAATTTATAAATTTATCCAATTCAAATATATATTTACAAATCTACCAAAGTTCTCTAATTATAGACTTTAAGAGATGAATTATATACCCATGTGTGTTTGACACACTAATTAGTTGACACGTGACTACGACCACTAAACACGCACAGATGGGTAATGGAATGGGCACCTATAATTTATGTTTATTATTTATAATAAATTAGACATTTTAAATTAACAAATAAAAATAAAGATTCACACTCATCTTCTCTCTCTCTTCGTCAGCCTTTCCCATTGTGAAAAACAAATAAACTAAACAAATTAAAACCTGTTATAAATTCCAATTCAAGTTAGGTGATGTTGGGAGATACAAATAAAAATGATTCAGTTATTGCAATAATAATAATAATAATAATAACAACAACACAGTATATTTCCTCACGACTCTTCTTCTCTCTTCCTTCTTTCTCTTTTTTCTCGTTTTCTTCTTCTTTTTTGTTTTCCTACTTTGTGTACTTTCTCTTCCTTTTTTCCTTTTTCTTTTCTTTCTTTCTTTTTTGTTTCAGCCCTTCTTTCTTCCATCTTTCTCATATTTTATTATGTTCCAAATTGACCAAAATTGAAATTTTCTTTTGAGAGAACAAAAAAATAATAATAATAAAAGAGAGGAAATTGAAAGAAAATGGTCATATATTTAATTTATAACTATATGTTGAAAAAGTAATGAAATGGAGCTAAATTAAGATTTTTATATGATTTTTTTTCTCGTTTTACACCTTCTGACAAAGAAATCCCATTCTCCCGTTTTATGGAAAATGAAGTTTCAAAGTTTTTCAGTTCTTAGGGTTTGAATTGTTTAGTTTATTTGTTTTTCACAAAAGGGGAGAGGTGAAGATGAAAATGAAGGTGAGGAGGGTTGGTGAAAGAGAGAAGAAAGATGTGATAATATTCATTTCAAACTTTAATATCTATTTCAAATTTACCTATGGATAGATCTAAAGCTTTGGCTTTGGTTGAAATTAGCAAGTTTTGAGAATATTCACAGACCTTTTGTTTTGAAAACAAAATTAATGGTTACCTTACCAATATGTGCATGGTTAAAAAGATATTATCAAAATGTTGATTGTAGGGTAAAAATTCAAAACCCTACATCTGTCAGTTTTTACTCTACATTTTCTTTTAGAAATTTTCGTTTAGTGAGTTTGAAGTTCTCTCATCGATAATATATTCTTTTGTTTGATAACAATGTTAATATGGTTCAATTTTGTTATATTTATCCAAAGGAGAACAAGCATATTCATAAACTTGTAATTTTGATCTTTCTCTTGATATTACTCTTTATTTGATTTGAAAAAATACTTTTATAGATGGTGTTCTTTGCTCCTTGATAATGGCTGGCTTTGGATGGGATTTTGCTTCACCTTGATGTTGGCCTAAAAGAAAATTATATAAAAAAAAAGTAGGGTAAAGATTTTGCCACATGTTTTAGTTCAAGGTTCAATTTCATGAAAAGGAGAGGTATGGGTAAAAATTGATATGACTAAGTAAATTTTGATTTTTTTTTTCTTAACATTTTATATGGTATGTATTAAGCTTAAAATACTACATTTATTTGTTCAATTTTTATTCCTTGTACGTAATTTCAAATTTCAAATTTTTGTTCTTTGTAGTTTCGATCAAATCTGAAAATTACTTCATGTGATTGGTTTAAAATATTGGATTGAAAAGTGCTTTTTTATATTGAAATGAAAAGGCATTTTCAAACTGATTTTGAGGGTTTGAGATTAGAGTTTGTGTATTATATTTGGTGTAGCCATGTAGGAGTAGGAGTAGGATCCCTTAACTCCAAATTCTTTCTTTTTCATTATAATATTTTGATTTTCTTATTTTCCCTCCCTATTTCCTTCTAGAAAAATGGTAAATTTAATAAAGTGTAATGTGTTTTTGTTTCTAGGAGTTTTTTTCTTTTTCTTTTTTTGCTATGCAGTATAAAGAAAAACTTGCTTCAATACTCTACTTTTTTTTTTCTTTTTTTCTTTTTCTTCTTTCTTTTAAATAAAAACCGTAGAGTATAAAATATAGTATATGGATAACGTAGTAGTTTGGTCGTCTTTGATTAAATTGAAGAATTCCATTGTCTTGGTGTTCGAAACAACCTCCCTGAAAATGAACAACAACTTCTTTTACGAAGATTTGTTCTTAGCCTAGAAGAAGAAATTAAGGAAGTTGTCAAGCTTCATCCAGTGGCCTACTTAGCAGATGTAATTTCTTTATCAACAACAATTGAAGAAGACAATAAACATAAACTAATTAAAACATTTCAGTGGAGGCAACCTTGGGAATGACCACAAAAATCATTCAAACAGTCACCTATAGACCAATATTGACAAAACACTCCCTGGAATTCCACCTCAAGCAACCTAAGAAGGAAGAAACTACTTCTAATCTACCATACAACAAAGGCAATGACGACAACACCTCCAAGCGGACTCCAAATCCCTACCATCGAGCAACTTTGGAGAAATGTTATAGATGTGGACAACCAGGTCATACCTCCATTGAGTTTTCTTAGAGGAGAACACTAACTATTCAAGAGAATGATATTTTTTATGAGATCGACTGTGTTGAAGACAATTTAAAGGATCTTGCCTATATTCAACTGGATTATGGTGACCAACTGCCTTGTGTCCTTCAACGAGTATCGATCACTCCAAAATTAGAAAACCACTTTAAAAAACATGTCCTTTTTCAGCAAAGGGCACTATCAATGGAAGAGTTTGCCAATTGATCATTGACAATGGCAGTATTGAAAACATTGTCTCCAAAAAATTGGTTACTGCACTTAATCTTACAACCGAACCACACCCCTGTTAGAGAATATAGTGATGACAAGGCAGACAGATCAACAAATTATGTCAACCTGAAAGTGACTCATCAAAGCAACCGTGGCTAGCTTTAAAAAATTTCAGAAGGCTCTTTTCGTTACAAATTTGTTACGAAGATGTAATTATTCTCCAATTAAGTTCTGCCATGCGTCATTGCACAATTAGTGAGTGCAAATATTTTATTAATTCCTTATTTTTATATTCCCTAAATTAAGGAAATTCGTGTATATATTGGGAAGGAGTGCCTTTAATAATACAGTGAGAAAAACAAGGGAAAGATTTTTATCCCAAATATAGCATGATTCTTTATAACCTATTTACCCCAACCCCTATAAAGTTAGTTGGATTACAAAGAAATATGAAACTGCTATCAAAGAAATCTACACAGTACCACTTTACATTGGCTATCTCTACCAAGAGCAAATTGTCTAGGATATCCTAGAGATGGGTGTATGTCATGTTCTCCTTGAACGAGCATGACAATATGACAACTGAGCACTTCACAATGGTCATGACAGCACATACGAGTTCAGGTAGATGGGAAAAAAAGGTAGCTCTCCTCCCTCTTGGTAAGCAAGTTACCACAAACAAAGGTATCCTCCTCTACAACTAAACAACTTTTTCTCTTATCTCACAGCAAAGACCTTTTATTTTCTAAAGAAGAAATTCTTTTAGCTTTTATAATAGAAACAACTCCTTTGAATCCCCTAATACTGATCTAGTCAACCCATATATTTTTCATTTATGACAAAAATTCCCTTCTTTATTAGAAGAACCTTTGAAACTTACCTCATTTAAGAAATATACAACACCATATAGACTTAATTTCAGATAGTACATTATGTTAGTATACCCCATTATCGTACCAGTCCTAAGGAATATGAGACCCTACATAATGAAATTCATAAATTTCTAGATAAGGGACACATCCAACCCAGTATTAGTCTTTGTGTTGTCTCGACTATTTTTCACCTAAAAAGGATGGCTCTTAGCGCCTTTGTGTTAATAGTGTTGACAATCAATAAAATAACTACCAAATATAGGTTCCCTATCGGGATTATCAAATTTGCTAGACCAATTAGGGGACCTCATTTTTTTCTAAAATAGACCTTCGAAGTGGAAACCACCAAATAAGAATACACTGAGGAGATGAATGGAAATTTAAACAACCTTTAAAACAAATTAGTGACTTTTCGAATGACTAGTCATGCCATTTGGCCTATCAATTGATCTAATTACGTTTACGAGTTAATCCTTTTGCCATACCCAAATAAATTTTTAGTGGTTTACTTCAATGATTGACTCATTTATAATATACTTTTGCATTAATTTAAAAAGTGTTCATTTTTACAAGAGAAACTATACTTTTTAGGTTTCCTCATCCGTTCCAAAGGAATTAGTGTAGATCTTAAGAAAATATAAGTAATTTTAGATTGGCCTCAACCCAAGTCTATAAAAGAAATCCAAAGTTTTTAGGGTTGACCTTGTTCTACAACAAAAAAAACTACCAAAAAAATTCAGCCCAATTGTACTAACCTTTAACTACCTGTTTAAAAAATAAAATACCCTTTTCATGGGAAGAAAGACCATACTTTAAGCTTTAAGGAGATGTTTAGTCCAAGTGTTATCACTATGCACTTGGGTTATGGTAACTTGACTCTTGTTTGGAGAAGAGTTATCATAACTCTTATTTTAGGTTTATCATAACCCCTCTCCATTTTCTCTCTTTGTTTCCAATCCCACTTCAACTCTCCATAGCCCTACCTATTCAATTTCTTGTGATTTTATTATTTCATCTATTTTTAATTAATTTAATAATCTTAACAAGAATATTATTTTTTTAATTTATTTTATTTACAAAATTAATTTTAATTAAATATTTGTTGTGATTAATTTACGCATTTAGTTCTTGTATTTAACTTTTTTTTTCTCTAAAATTTTACTATTTCGTGTCTTTTGTTTGTATTTCTTCTTTTATTCGTTTTTCACTTTTTAAAATATTTTATTTTAAAACTAATCTTTTTATATCTAAACTATTTATGATAAATTTAGGTTAAATGAATTTTATTAAATTTATAAAAAAAAATCAAATAAGACAATTTAATATTAAATTAAATAACTTTTAAATCCTTAAATAACAATTAAAAATGGATAACAAATATTTTAAAAGTATTTAAATTTTAAATGTATAAAAAATTTCTTTTAAAAAAATTCAACATAATGGCGAGATTTGATTTAAGATTTATTTGAATAATTTTGGATATAAAATTTTTACCAAATTATGCTCAACTTTTCCAAAATGTACTTTTTCTATGTCTTCTTCCTTATTTTTTTTATCTTCCATTAATTCGTTATAATTTTTATCATTTTTGTTGCTCTATTGAATAACAATCATTCTCTTATTTAAAAATAGAAAAAGAAAAACAATATTTATTCAATTGTAAGCATTACTTCAAAAAGTTGAAAATTTCATGTCGTAGTTAAAGAAATTAAAGCAAATTATTTTACGAAAATTAGAATGATTTAGTAAATTAAATATATGAAATTTGTGTATTGGAGTTAGAATATAAATTTTTTTAAAAAAATTAATAATTTATTTGTACGTAACAATTACGTAAAAATGTTGAAAATGGTCGTCGTATTTAAAGAAATTATTGAATTTTTTTTTACGAAAGTAGGACATTTTGAAAAATTAAATATACGAAATTTGTTTATTGAATTTAGAATACAATTTTTTTAAAAAAAATCAATAAATTATTTGCACGTAACGATTACGTAAGAAAAAACTGTTGAAAATAGACGCTACATTTAAAGAAATTACTAAAAAATTATTTTACAAAAATAGGACAATTTGATAAATTAAATATACAAATTTTGTATATTGGATTTAGAATATGAATTTTTAAAAAATTATAAAAAAATAAATTTCATAACACTATCTACATAACCCTTTTCCCAAACACATTTTATTCATAACACTATCATAACACTGTCTACATAATCTTTCCTCTAAACACATTTTATCGTAACACTACCTACATAACCCTTTCTCTAAACACATAATATGATAACACTAGGTTTATCATAACTCTAGTTTTAGCATAACACTAGGTTTATCATCACTCTAGTTCTATCATAACACTAACGTTTCATAACTCAACCCTTCCACCAAACACCCCCTAAAACTAGTTAAAGCACTAAAATTTTTGCAATCTAAAAAATCTATAAGTCACATGCATGTTAGATGATTACAATTTATTTGACTTTGTTATCAAACATACTTCAGGTAATTATAACTAGAAAGGATACTCTTATAACCCTCCTTCAATTAGGTGAAATCATAGCATTTAATCATTTAAAATAATTATATCCTCTCATTCAAATTTTAAGGTTATTTGGTATAACTGTTTTAACCACATTTCAACAAAAAAAAAAAAAAAAAACTTCATATTATCAATGGTTTTTAAAAACAACAATACACTTTGAATGGTTTAGCTAGACACTTTGGTAGGGAGAAAACTTTAGTTATATTTTCCTCATTTAAAGAAAGATGTTGCCACATTTGTTAAAAAAATGTTTTATTTGTCAAAGCTCTAAAGGCACGATCAACAGAAGAGGTTACTAGAACATCATTAGTCTTTGTCTTTAGCTTACTTAGAATTCAAGGAGGATATGACTCTGTGTTAGTAGTTGTAGATAGATATAGCAAAATGACACATTTTTTAGCTTGTAAAAATACTAACGATGTTTTGAATGTTGTAAATTTATTTTTTAGGAAAATTATTTGATTACATGTGATCCCAAAGAACGTTGCGTCAGATACAGATGTGAAGTTCACGAAGAGATCTTTATGGAAACTTTTTTACCCTAGTTTACTACTTAATTCCACTAGCTAGCCATCCTCAAAACAGATGATCTACTTTGATTATCATGACTAAATTATCATAATTATCCACAATTGTAAATGTTCCTTGTAAAGTTTGACGTTTGACCTTCTTCTCTAGTACTTTCACCATGAATTCAATGGTTTATTAATGAAATGTGCGATTGATTAAAAAAATTAAGCCAAATTTTGTGGTTGGTTGTACAAAAACATATTAATTAGTTAGTTTTAAAACTTGCCCACATATTAAGAGAAATACTTTCAAATTAAGGTATAAAAGACGAAAACAACATATGTGAAAGCAATATTGAGATGATCAAACATGACCAAAATGCTAAAATAAATAAAATTAAAACAAAAGATTATCTAAAGTGATTAAGAAAACAACAAAACTGAAAGAAAAAGAATACTACCCCTTAATTTCGTCTTTTTAAAGGAAACGGATAAAAATATTGCAAAAGATAGTGACGTCTTGTCAATATGCAAAAAAGCAATATCTGTAAATCAAAAGAGTTCCATATTAAATATCAATACGTTCTCTATTTAGTCTATCGTGTTAATATGACTGTTAATAAGGACATCCATCACTTGAAACATTGATTCAAGAAAAAAAAAATTTGAATAAGAGATTGATTTAAGAAAAAAATATTTTTCAAAAAATTTATTTTCGAGAAAATTGTTTAAAATACATTTTAAAAATTATTTTGAGTAACTTCCAAAAAGGAGAATTATAAAAAGTAACAAATTTAACAAAACATTTACAACATATATAAGAAAAATTTTAAATTGTATCAATAATAGACATTAATAGATACCGATATACTTCTATTAGTGACATTGATAGCCAGCAATAGAAGTCTATCATTAATAAATTCTTTTATAACTTGTAAATATTTTAATTTATTTTATTATTTTAAAAAATGTTGCTTCCAAAAACCTAATTTTTTAAAAAAAGTAATTTATTTTTTTAAATTAAACATTTAAAAATAACAATAATAATTTAATTTTTTATTTAAATAAAATTTATAAATTTCATGACTTTCACATATATTTGTCGATATCAATTTTTAAATTCTTTGATATATCCATAAAAATTAAATCTTGTTATTTGATATCGACCTGATATTTTAATATTCTTAGTAAGAAAATGAATGAGGTTAGTTAAAACTATTTTTGGAAGAATAGTACGTAGATTATTTCTTTGTAAAATTATTCTAAAATAACAAATTAATTCCTAAAAGTAGAGAATTAAAAATACAAATTTCAAAACTAACAATTTAATAATAATATATTTGTATTTTATAATTTTAGATAGTAGAGTTACACTCTACTACTAGTTCACAATAAAACTACTATTACTATATTTTCAATGTGATTTATGTTTACAAAAATATATAATTATTATTTATAGCATTATATATTTTTCAAACATTTTAAAATAAATTAAAATATTTACAAGCTATAGCGAAATTTTGGATTCTATCACTATAACATATCAATGACTATAAATGATATAATTTGTTATAGGTTGTAAATGATTTATAAAATTTGTTATTTTTGAAAATTTCTTTACTTTTTTTTGTAATATATTACATACTATATATTATATAATTTTTTAAAACTAATTGAGTTTACTACGTGATATATTGTTTTTCTAAATATTTTAATCTTTATTTGATATAATTATGTATTTTAATTTTTAAAATTTAAACTCTAAACATATTTATTCAATTTAGTAAATTTGAAAACATAAAACATAATTTAGATTTTCTACTAAGGGAATGTTTGGTAATACAATCCAAATTATGTTTTATGTTTTAAAATTTAATAAATGTATGTTTGTCAAACAACTCAAATTTTGTTTTTGAAATTTATTTTCGGACTCTATGATTCAAATAATGTAAAATAAATCATACAAAATTTTGAAAAACAACTCCCTCGTTTGGTTCTTGATTCGAAAAATCTTTTGAAAAACAAATAATTTAGGGGAAAACAAAAACAAATTCTTACTTTTCACTGTATTTGAAAACACACTTTGTTCTAATATAAGATCTAAAAATTCAAATTTAAAATTCAAAATTTATGTTGTTGTGAATTTGAAAATGCAACCTTATATCTCATCATATTCACAATTTCTAAAATAAAAAATGACGATTTCGAATATTGTTTCTTAAAATCATTTTTTAAAAACAAGTATATCAACCACGTTTTGTTTTTATTTATTTATTTTTTGTATTTTTTGTTTTTTCAAACATAAAAACGAAAATGAAACAAAAACCAAATAGAGTAAGAGTTTATATAAGTTTTCTTTCCAAAATTTGAAGTTTAAAATTTAGAATGTAAAATTATTTTTAAAATATAGTGGCTTATGTTATAAACTCAATTCAAATTTTCAATTAAAATATGTATTATTATAAATCAAATTAATTTAATTAGATTAAATTAGTTTGATCTCAAATTAGATTAAAATTTTTAATTAAGATATGTATTATGTGTAATGTATGACAAGTAATTAATTTCGTATGTATAATCCATTAATCCCTACTACTTGTTACAATAGTCTCTAATCCTATTTACTATTTACTATACCCTATTTACTATTTATTATAATTTATTCCAAACTCGAAACCAAAATCTCTCTCTTTTTTTTTTTAATTGTGTAGTATTACAAAATAATTTTACCATTTTTCAAGGGTTTCTTAAAAATAATAATAATTAAAAAAAACTATCTACACCTAAAAAACACTTAAATATAAAAATACTATTTTGTTTTTCTTTCAAATGTCAATATTTTGTTTCTTTTAATAATTTAACCATTTTTGAAATATAAATCGTGTTCATTAATAAGTTAATAACAATTTATTATCAACTAATATTTAGTAGTAGTTAGTTGTAAAAGGGAATTCTACTACAGAAGACGAAATATAATTTAGTGGTAAATAGTATTATTGATTTATTTAGAAGTAGAAAATAGGCGTTGTTAAGACATATATGGTTTGGACCAATAAACATTATAGGTTTAGATTAGGCGATATTTTCGTCTCATTGTGAAAATGTATAAACAAATAAACAAATAGAAGCCAAAATGAGGAAGCGTTACTATTTGAATTCAAAATTCAAAGTGAGTGTGAGTGTGTGAAGTTTGAATTAATATTGATGCCTCTCTCTCTCCCCTTTTAGTTCGAAAACCAATAAGCAACAAAAGTCCAACCACACACAATTTCAAATTTATATATATAAGAAGACAATCCTAGTGGGGTTTTCATATTCCCATCATAAATTTTCTCAATTTTTCTCTTTTGCTCCCTTTGTAAAACAAAGAATTAGGGTAAATTTTCAATAAAAGTCTGGTTGAAAATTCTAAATAAATTTATTATTAAAAATTTAAGAGTTTAATTAACCCATTTATAAGTTTTACGATTTCTGAACATAAAAAATTGATATATTTACATAAATTTAAGATTAAATCGATACAAATAATAATTAATGGTTAAAATTGAAATAATTCGTAGATTAATATTTTTGTTTATGGATTCTCTCTATCTAATATAAATTAATTAAGAAATAAACTTCTCAAGTAATAGATACTTTTGTTTGTTATCGGGTAGATAAAAGAAAAAGGAAATACATAATTAATTGCATAAAGACAAGATGAGAAAATTTGAAAAATCAAGGGCAAACAAGTAAATTGACTTTTAGAATACAGTTTGATTGGATTAGTGGTTGTTTTGTCACAACAAATTGAGATAAACCAAGGGAGCATTTTATCAAAATTTGTTAGTGTCAATCTTAAAATAATCTAATTAGTCGAGACTTTTCAAAATTATTTCTTCCATGAAAAACTCAAGAGTGTTAAAAACTTGTCCATTTAAACCTAGTTTAATGCATAAAAACACTAATCAAGAACTTTCATGGATTGGCCTAGTGGTAAAAATGTCAATAACTAATAGGTCATGAATTTTTTACGGATTTTCTTAACACCCAAACGTTGTAGGAGAAGACGAGTTATTCCGTAAAATTAGTTGAGGTGTGTGTAAGCTGGGCCGGACACTCACGAATATATATAAAAAAAAACATTAATTATCATTTTCTAAAATTGATTTGAATTCATCCTAAAAACTTTAAAAGATTGGTTATAGATTTATAAAAATATATATTATTGATTAAGAGATTAAGGTTTAAGAGCCTCAAACTACCTCTAATATCTTTAATAGGTTGATGTTGAACTATAAAAAGACTTATTTTGAAACAAGAAACACATCTCAAAAATATTTGTTCCACTTTAAACCTTTCTTTTAATACCCCTAGTTTTTACCTTTTACACACAAAAAAAAAAAAGAAAAGCAAAGTGGGAATTTAGGTTGACTACAAGTTTTAACTTGAATACATAAATTTAATTCAGAAAAAAAAAATTTAAATGTATTTGTAAAAACAAATGAAATTAGTATATATATTTTGTCCAAAGCACATAAATTATAAATATCTTATATTCAATAATTAATTACAAATAAAGCAAAAGAAAATAGTATTTTGATCTTTGACTAATCTTTTCTTTTATTACCCCCGAGTGGAAGAGAGATGTTTTGGGTGTAATAAAAACCTTCCATTTCATAATAACTTCTATAAATGCATCACCTAATTTTTTTTATATAAGAAAATAAAAAAAGCATAATTTTTCCATAAAAAAGATTATTCTCTCTTTTTTAGGGCGTAGGAGAGAGAAAAAGTGGGATACGTTTAGAAGGTTGCTCAAAGAAAAAATAAAAATAATAAAAAAAAGAGAGATTCAGTGACCGTTTCGAATTCAAATTCAAATAAACTTGAATTCTAAATCTGACATGCTCTGTGTACTTTGGAATGTTGCAAAAAGGCCCCTACAAACTCC
This sequence comes from Cucumis variabilis, assembly GCA_037974545.1. Taxonomy (NCBI): domain Eukaryota; kingdom Viridiplantae; phylum Streptophyta; class Magnoliopsida; order Cucurbitales; family Cucurbitaceae; genus Cucumis; species Cucumis variabilis. The sequence goes on along the minus strand of JBBPDI010000015.1, from coordinate 5,622,383 downwards.
GACAGGGACTCTCCACATGGCGCCATCACATTCGTCTGTCACGCTCTAAAAATAACCCACAGGTTAAATTAAGTAGCTTCAAAGTGGACCCCACGCCCATTGTCCGCTCCTAACGAATACCGAGCGTTGTATGGACGGCCAGGATCTTTCCCAATTCAAAATCATCCAAATTCCCCGCCCTTAACCAAAAACTGTAATTAAAACCCCCTTT
>JBBPDI010000015.1:5586351-5601527 GCA_037974545.1 Cucumis variabilis | reverse complement strand
TAAATATTTCTCCATCTTTACAAAAGAAAATCTCATATACATATGATTTAATATTAAATAAATAAATTTAAAATTTTCATCAACTTAATACATCTTTAAAGATAATTTTGAAATTACCTCTATTGGGAATTTAAAACTTCATTTCATATTATCTAGGTTATGTTTTTGTTTTCTTATATAACCACTCATAAACAATATGTTATTTAATATAGTATATAATAGATGTTTTAAAATGTTATTTCTTTTTCAACAAATATTGATTTTTACTAGTTGGTTCTTTTACTTATTCTAAACAAATAAGTAATGAGAGGAGTATTAAGTGATCTAATAAATTTATTTGACTGATTTGTATACGTACATCAAAGGATATATTATTTTATTTTATAAATTTTACATAACTTTTAAATATTTTTTTATCGCAAATTAATAATGACGGAGGCAATATAATTTCTTTTTTTGTTTTTTTTGTACCGTGGTGTCTATATGATATTATTGTAGCGTTATAATTTTTATAATAATTGTTTAATACAAGTTGGAGATCAATATTATTTCATTTTCATTGCTTTATTGAATGAGGTTATATTCTCTTTTAAATCAAAAGTTTGATTTTTTTTCCATTTTTTATAATGTAATATTTATTTTTAAATATTTTAACGTGTAATTTGGTTAGAATTTTTACGTTTAAGTTTTAATAGAAATAGAATGTATATTAAATGTATATTTTAAAGAATTGAATGTTTAATTAGTACATCAAAATAGAATCTATCTAAACTTTTAAATTTATTTTATGTGTTCATGTGTTTATATATCAGAAGTATTTTGCTTATAAAATGAAATAAATGTTTTTTATTTTAAAATATATGAGTTATCGATTGATCATTGCTGTTAGATATAATGGTAATGCACATAAATAGTTGATTAATTATTGTTAAATATGCTTATCAAAACTTTATTAGTAGATATACTCTTTGTCCTTGGCTTATTAGTTAGATGATAGAGTACCTAAAATCTTGAAGAAGCTTAGATGAATAAACAATATCAAATGTTAGACACTATTTTAGTGTAACAATAATATATTATTGATATTTAGATATATTAATTAATTGGGTACATTTTAAATGATAGACATTACCATTAACATACTTCATACAAACTAACTGCCAATATATAACTGCTAATACACTTAAAAGATAAAAATAAAAATGGGTGAAACAATTGTTCAAAGGACCAAATTGAAATTAAAAAAAAAAAATCAACTTTGAGCATTTTGCCATATTTACAAGTTTTCATTTGTTGGAGATACAACTTGTAATTATGCTTATTCCAATTAGTGAAAGTATATAATTAAAAAAGCTACTGCAACATGTTTCCTCCCTAATTAATATTCATTTTCATTTATTGGACTTTCTTCATATTTGAACCCACGGTGAAAAGAGTATTAGATGATACATACTCATCATCAGCTTAAGCTTTTGGGTCAATCGATGCATGATTTATGATAGCATTAGAGCAGTCCTATGTTTAAACTATTGCAATGTTGTTTCTTGTCCAATTAATATTTATTTTCACTTGTTGAGTCTTTTAAATATTTCAAAGTCTATAAGTGAAAGAGTGTTAGTGATACATAATAAAATTTGTTTTTAAAGATATGGTATCATAGGAGGGTTAAGGAGATCACGTGTTCAGACTCTTCAATTTTTCTTTTCATTTGTTGGACATTTCACGTATTTCAAGTTGGAAGAACGTTAATGATATATAAATAAATTCAAAGAGTGTTTTTAGAATATGTAGTCATCCTAAATTCCCTAAAATTTGAAGTATTTGTTTTAGAAAGTTGATGGAAAGAAAAGAGTTATTGCATAAGATATATGCATTAAATGAGTTAAGTGAAGATTCTATAATCTAAATATAAAAGTTACTTCGATTATCTCCATCCGTTTATATGATTTGATTCCGACAACTTTATTTGTTTATATGTAGTGAAGAAAAAAACTCCAACAAATGAAAAGTATTTAATTGACTTCTCCAACTCTTTCAACCGTTGGTATGTCCTTTCTATCTTTTCAAGCAACTTGCGTTTCCAACCAATGCCCTCTTCCATTCACACTTGGAAAGAAAAAAGAAAGAAAGAAAGAAAAAAACTCTTTTCAAGCAACTATTGTCATTATTGTTTTGTACCTTCATTCCATTGTTATTATATTCTATCATAGTTTGTATGTAGTTAAAACTATCATAGTTTGATTACAAATAAAAATACAATGATGATTACACGATATTAAACTCTACAAATAATTGAAAATATAACTGTGATATAATAATTGAAAACTTCAATTATTATAATAAGAACATAACATCAAGTTATTTGAAAAAAAATATAGTATTGTAGTATCAACTTCTTTTATTCGTTATTTAATATGTTATTAATTATTTTTTTTTCATCAACTTTACGTGATTCTTAAATACTATTTTCATGAGAAGCAATAAATAAAAGACTAAATTTTTTTCAATTGTATGGTGTGATTTTTTTCCGGGAGGTATTTGAGACAAGTTAGGTGGGTTATACAAACTATTCAAATTTTCAATCATCTTTTAATAGTCAGCTGTTTCCCATCTAAATATATATATATATATATATATATTGACTGAAAAGAGGAGAGGAGAATTTGAATTTCTTTGGGTGACACTTTTTTAGTACAAATTTTGAAAAAAAAAAAATATATCATATAAGTTTGGTTTGGAGCAGAAAAAGATAAGGCATCCAACTGCCCAAAATGGGACAATAGTCAATATTGTTATCAAATGTCAACATTTCTACAATTGGAGAGATTATCTATATGTGAACATATGACTAAATTACCAATTTAACCTTTCTAAACTTTATATATATATACACATTTAATACCTCGTCCAACTTTAAAAAATGTCTAATAAATTTCTTGACTTTCAATTTTATATTTGACAAGTTTCTAAAATTTTAGAATATAATATCTATCTAATAAGTCGTCCATATTAACTTTTCATTTCGTGCCTAACACAGTTTTTGATTTATTATGTTTTTTTAATCTACAATCCTATCAAACAAGAAGTTAAATTTTGTTGATTAATAGGATCCAAACGTTTACACTTATGTATCTAACTAGCGTTGTTTCAAAAAAAAAAAAAACTATCAATTAGATTCACTAATATAATCTTAATTAGATCCTTGTCGATGGCCAAGAAATGTTCAAAAAGAAAATTTATCAACCAAAATTATTTGGTTGATGACCAAAAAAACTTCAATGTAATGAGAAAACTCATTGTTGATGTTTCTTATCTTCGACAAAGGATATATTGAGTTTTTTTTGGTCGTCAACTATATATTAACTGAAAATGAACTGTTTTTGTTTTGTTAACATTTTTTAAACGTCAATAATGTTAGATAAAATGTTGATAATTAAATTTGACTGTTAATTTGTTCCAAAAAACTGTCAACTTCACATTTTTTGTTGACACTCTATAACCATCAAGGAAGGCTAATTAATATTGTTATTTTTGAACCATTAAATAATATTTTTTAAGAAGTTCAACTATCAATATTTTGTGTGGCCATAACTACATTTCTGCTCACACATTTGAATGTGTTTGCAAAAGGAATCACAAGATATTGATTTTATTATCTAAAATAATGTTTTATGAGATATTCAGCAATTTGATAACATGAAGGAGAGAAACGCTTTATTTTTATTTTTTTTTGTTTAATATAATTTCATTGAGCTATCTTATATTCCCAATCATTTAATTTCAATACAAAATAAACATCATGTGAAATTATTGAAAGAGATTGAAAATATATGCATATCTTAAATATTATGGTGGATAATTTTTCTCCAAAGAATTAATTAAAGGAAAAAACATGTTGTGGGTGTAGTAATTAATTGTCATCAATTATTATTTTGAACATTAAATAATATGTTTTGGGTTTTGGGTCCTATTCACTTTCATTATTTTTCAAAATAATGTAAAGTACTTGATCAACTCATACATCAAAAGATATTATTGTAGTAGAGAATTTTGGTCAAGTTAGTGAGGGCTGAGTTTATAAGGGAGAAAGGTATATGTGGCCGCTAGAATATATGTGATGTTTAATTAGTTATACAATCTCTAAGTTTAGGTTCAATCAAAGTTTTAACTGAATAAAACGTGAGTGTTTATATTATTATTATTCTTGTAAGGAAGTAAAAGTTTTCATTAATTGTTATAAATAATTTAAGATGCAAGGTGACTGATTTACAGTTTGAGATTATTATACACGTACGGTATTGCTCTACGAGGGTTATGTACTTATTTATGAAAAATACTTAGAGATTGTATAGAAATTTTTAGAAAAATTTCCTAAATTTTCGAAATGGAAAACGAGAATGGTTATCAAACACATTTATTTCAATAAACGAGAAAAAAAACGTTATCAAACGGACCTTTAATGTTCACAATAACAAGTTAAAAGTAATTCACTAGATAAATCTGTTTCCAAGAGCAAATCATAAACCGTAATCTTGAGTTGATCTTTAGGTGCACACTACGCTAGTAAATTCAAAGACACTTGACGACCATCCTCAACATTAACAAAGCTTTTATGTACATATTAAGGCCACGTTTAGCTAATGAGAAATGTAACACATTAATGGTAATATGGAAAAGTTGACCACAATGGATTAAATTTGTTGTTGTGTACTTCTCTATCATAATTGTGGAGTCCACCCTAGTCTATAATCAATAAATGCAATCCAATTCAAGAGTAGAGAGAGATCAATTTGATTGCATTTGACAACCACCTTGTAGTGTTAGAGATTTTTTCAAAATACTTTTGAACAAATTTTCAATTATTACTCTCATAGATATCTATTATTGTTACCTATAATGTTAATTATGTTAAAATATATAGAAGAGTTTATAATCTATCACATTCACTTTTACCATAAGAGAATATTGTTATTAATTAACCTTAAACAGTAACGATAGTAGTAAAAAGATAATGATATAAGACGATACATTGTAAACAATCTCAATGTAATCCATTTACATTTATAACATGTTTAAGTAAATGTGATAAAAAAATAATCCAATTATGTTTATGATTGAGGACCATTATTATGGAATTAATCCACTCATGGCATTCAACAAATGTTATTTTCTCTAGCTTAACCCGAGTTCGTTTTACAATATATTTGTTAAATATATTGCTTATAGGCAATCAACTACCTAAGAGGTAGAATCGAACGTTAGGGAGCTATAAAGCAAGAAATGGACCAAATTAGAGCCCTAACAAAGAACCAAGCCAAATGAAAGAGAATGAGCATAAAAATTACGGTTTTGCCTCTTAGAACAACGCTGCGAATGACCATCGACACTTTGGCATGACACTTTTTCAGTAGATTCAATCAGATGCAATAGAGCATGACTATTGCTACAAGGATTTTGACAAAAATGTTGTTGTGCACACCTAACATTGCATTGTTGCTTCTCAACATCGTTATGCCCTACTATAAAGGCATATTTTTTTATTTGATATAGGGCAAACCCTTCTAGATTTTTAGCTCCTAACTCGATTTTTTCCTCATCTCTTCTCATTTCTTCTATTTTCCTTAGTTCTTGGGCATTGTTTGTGATTGTAACATTCATCTTGAAAAAGATTTATGGCTAAGGTGATTAGGGCTAGGTAAAAACCATGGTTTGATTTTGAGGATTTATGCTTAATTCTAGTTTTCTTATTGAATATTTGTTGTTCTTGGGAGCATTTTAGCTTCATTGCTTAGACTGTGTGCTTGATTAGACCAATCTTTGTATATTATTTTTGTTAAGCTATGTTAATGCCTGTGTGCTTCGTATAAGTGTGTTAATCACCAAGTAGCAAAATCGAAGACATTGAATGTTTTTCAACTTCTATGTATAGTCAAGGGGTTAACACAATGTTTTTTTGCACACTAATATATATGTTGATTATAAGTAACAAATTTGAAACATGCTTTGTTTGTGGATTTTAGGTTGTTTAGAATAATTCTTTTTCAGCATTGCATGGTCAAGATAGTTCGTGAACATACATCAATTCGTAACTTAGGGGCTTCTTGAGTTATTAATTAATCGTGTCTTAATGAAATCGGCCCTAGACATGCAAATGTTTGGTTTTTATTAATGCTAGAACCCAATCTATGAGGCATCTATTTTTATTAAGAAATTAATTATTGCATTGGGGAGCTTGTCTTGACATTCTAGACTAATACACTAGGCACACTAATTAATCAAAACTTATTCATGACAATTTTGATGATCAAATAAAACAATTAGGTGGATCATACTCTTTAAGCTAGGCGAGTTTTATTTTCTTGCATTTTCACTTTCGTACATTACTCTTCATTTATCAACTTTAAATTCTCAACCACTCAAAAAGTCTTAATTAAGTTCAAAATTTTCAATGTACATATTTTTTCTTATAAGGTGGCTAACCCTAAAAAAGAACGAGAACACACTAAATATGGTTAGCTATATAAAGAATATTTTTGTTGAAAATTTTGTGGGACAACCCCAATACTATTACCAATGTGTTGTCCAGCATGATTAATAAAATTATAAACCAAAGCAGTAACAATAACCACAGTAGGGTATATGCTATTATGTTGTGTATGCAACATTTTAGTTGAATACCACCCATGCATGTTCACATATGGTGTTTGACCTATGTAATGGACTCAGACCTTTGTTAGAGTATTAGCTTTAAGTAGGCTTTTAGTCTGAGTTTGGTCAAATTGCCAGTTGATGCAATTTGGTTGGACTCAAACTAATTAGAAAATCTCATATTTTAAGTGTTCATGAACTTGAGGTTTGTCTGTAGCTTACTGATCAAGCCTACCCTATCCTAGCTAAGCACCCTGAGAACAAAATCACCAAGGGATGCCTTTGTAACTTACTATTTGAGATAGGGGTATGTATATATATATATTGGACTTCAGTTCGTTCTTTTGTCCATGGATTCAGTTGAGCTATTATTTACATATACTCTTTCCTCATTATTGTACATATATATATAATTCAATTTTATAATTAAACCAACAGTAGAATGTTGGTTCCTTTCAAATATACAGTTATGCATTCTCGATTAAGTTTTATTTTTTAGATTTTCACTAAATTAAATAAGCACGCCAATAATTAAAAATTTTCACGAAAAAAATTTAATTAATCCACGTTTACTATTTTTGCAAATATTCGAAACGTTATATTTTTTCTGTAGATTTTTTCTTATTGCACTACAGCTATAATTTTCATTTCTTTTAATTACTTTTACTGAGGTTTTAAAACCTTTTTCATCATAACCCACTTTTCGATTACAGTTTAAGACTATCGTCCGACGTAAGACTAGACTGCGTGCATTTTTTAAATTACTTTGGATGACAGTTTAAATCTGTTGTTGAAAGTAAAATTTACTTAAAATATATTTATGTGAAAAAAATACGAAAACAAAAACAAAAACAAAAACGAAAACGAAGTACACAATTTTTCTAAAAGTACCATCATAGAATTTATGTGTCATTGTTTACAAAAAAATATCAATTGATATCTAAAGAAAAACGGTTACAGCAAGGTTTCACAAACTTCTTCTATCACTATAGCATATCAATGACTATCAGTAATAGAATTTGTTATAAGTTGTAAATATTTTGTAAAATTTTTTGTTTTTGACAATTTCTTATATATATTTATATTTATTAAGTCTGTAAACACATTTACTCCACTCCTACATTTTTTTTTAATTTATGACTTTTAACAATATTTTGATATGTTAGAGTGATATAAGACTATCAGTGATAGAATCCAAAATGTTGCTATAGTTTGTAAATATTTTAATTTATTTTGCTATTTTTAAAAATGTCATTTTAAAAATTTAAGAAAAAAATATGTTTTTGTTTTTAAAATTTAACCTATAATTCAAATTTTGTAGTAAAAGAAAGATGCCAATGATTGTAATATGTTTGTAATATGTTGAGAGAGAAAAATATGGTTAATTTTTAAGAACTAAAACAAAAGGAGAGATCCAAATTTGTAATCAAAATTTAAAAATATGAAATAATATAAGCGACATTATTATATAATGTAATAAATCATAATATTTATAAATAAAAAAATAGAAAAATTTCATAGAAATCACTAATATATTTTTAAAACATGGATTCACTTGCTATGGAACTCTTAAAAGAAATAGAAATGTGAAGATATGAATAGAAACCTAAATTTGATACTATTCTGAAAGCCATTTTTTTAAAAAAATTTAATATTAATGAATGCAAGAACAAATCCTGTCTCCATATTGGCTTTTAATAGATGGTGGAGTTGTCGTTCTCTAACTGTGTGGTATCTTCATCTGACATCTCACATGGCTCAATTAATTTCCAAGTTGAGATCAAAGAGAGATTCCTTCCCAATAATACTCACCACAATTAAATTTTGATAAGAACACTCTAGAGTTTTTTTGAGACAAGATAAATATGAAATATCTATAATAGTTAAAATTTCATAGAGATTATTTTGCCTAGACTTCAAGGATCTCATACCTATAAATAGGGGTTGTGCCTTCAATCGTGAACCAAGCTAAGCAAGCAAAGTAAGCAAAGAGCGGAAGAAAGTAAGAGAGTTAGAGAGGAACTTTGAGTGAAAGTGGGTGAGTGGAAGAAAGTAAGAGAGTTAGTGAAAGTGAGTGAGTGCACTACTACAAATTTGACATTCTTTGATGTCTAAACACGTAAAAAATGTCTACCTTAATGGCTAAAACATGCATCGATTCCAAAATTTGTAAACATTTCTCACACCTTAGCTCCGTGCTAATTGGCTCTCTCCTTAAGGATTCTTGTACTAAGAATTGTAACATTGAAATCTAAATTTATAAACAGCAAATTTTTAATGCAGGGGTAGGGATTTGAATCCAGGACCTCTTATCCACAGGTACATACAGGTGCTAATTGAGCTAAACTCATGTTGGTCAGGTTCTATAGCTTCTACAAATTTTAAAAATCCTAAATTCTAAACTTTCAATTCAACTCATTAAAGTTGAACACAATAACTAATTTATTTTTGATAAAGTCACTTATTTCAATCTAATTATAATTACAACAGTTAACTTTTAAAAAAGTAATATTTTATTATTGATGAATAAAAAATTAATAATAATTGTAAAAAAATAATAAAGATTTAAGAATATTATTGATGAATATCGTGTTTTTCGAGCCTATTAACTATGGTCTGAAGTTCGTGCTTTGTGGGAAATAGTTTTTTCTTGATGTGCAATGCCTATCAAGATATTATTTTTCTTAATGGGTCTTATCCATGATCTTGTCCTAAACCAAAATTATAATTTCTTTTTTGCTTGATAGGCAATGCCCATCAAGATATCATTTTTCTTGATGGACATTGCCCATAATCTTTTTTTGGTCTTTGTTCATCAAGAAACCCTAGACTCATCAAGAAAATTCTAAACCTATCAAGAAATCCAAAACAAATATATTAACTTTTTTTCGATGATGACCATTGCAAATCAAGAAAATTCATCATTCGATGGGCCTCGTCTATCAAGAAAACCTAACTAACTTGATGGACATTGCTAGTCAACTAATATATTATCCTTGAAGTTTATTGTCCATCGAGAAATAGTTTTCTTGACATTTGTGGACCATCAACAAAACTATGGAAACTTTGTCGATCAAGGAAATCAAGAATCCACATTTTTGTATGCTTTTTCGTATTTCTTCAACAAAATTAGGGGACTTTTCTTGACATACATGACCGTCAAAATAAACATTGCATCAAGAAAAATATTTTTCTTGATGGTCCTTTGCCAAGACCATCAAGAAAGGACCATCAAGAAATCAAAATTAGCGTCCGTAAAAAAAGATCAAATTTGTAGTAGTAGTGTTTTGAGAGTAAAAGAGTGTCCTCTCCAAAAGTGTCAATCGTTTGTAAATTTTTTTAATAAAAGTTTCTTTCTTTCAAGTGAGTGTCTTTTTATTTTGTGTCAATTTATTCAACAAGTAGTATTAGAGCCAAGCTAGCTTAGCTTGCGATGCTAGAGTTCTTATAGATTTAATACAGTCTAAGATTGTGAAGTTTGTTTTCTAGGACACAACAAATCGTGGAGTGCATTCATCATTACATGATGATGGAAGAAATTTAAGTTATTAGGAGGAATTAAGAAGCTTAACACTTAGAATTACAAAACATGGTGCACAATGCATGAAGTCATATCTCTAAGGTTAAGACTTGTGGAATGTTGTAGGAGCATTGAAGTTAATCCACTTGAGGATGTTGTTGCTTTGAAGAAATGAAATATCAAGGTAGGTAAGTTCATGTTTGCAATTGAAACTATAGTTGATGAATAAGTGTTGGAGCATATTTGTATTATGGACACTCCAAAGAAAGCATGTGACACATTAGCCTCACTTTTCTCAAAGAAGAACGATGAAAGATTGCAGTTTTTAGAGAACAAGCTCTTGTCAATTGCTCAAAGAGAAGATGACTATCAACCAATATTTCACCAAGGTAAAAACTCTATGCGGTGAAATTTTTGAATTAGTTCCTACTTCAACTATTTCAAAATCAAGAATGAGAAGAACTATTATCTATGGTCTTAAACCAGAATATATAGAAGCTTTATTACGTTATTCAAGATTGGGAAATCCAACCTTCTTTGATTGACCTAGAAAATATGTTGGCCAGTCAAGAAGAGCAATAATGAAGAAACGCTCTTTATTTGTCAAAGAAAAGGTAATACAAAATTTCAAAAGAAAGTGGGGTCAAAAGGAGATGAAGAGACTAAAAAACACTCTTAAGTAAGGGGAGCAAGTAAAAATGATTGTCAACACGATCAAAGAAAGAAGAGTGAATGCTACAATTGTGGAGAGATAGGTTACTATGCCAGAGAATGTCATCAAAAGAAAAAGACAGTAGAAAGCAACGTAGTCACCTCCTAGGTTGAGCGCACTAGGGGAGTAGAATGGGCATTACAACAAAAATGGTTTACGACGACAATTATTTTTTGTTGCAAACAAAATTCATGACAATTATTTACAGTCATAGTATCGTCTGTTGTGAAAAGTTCTTCCATGATAGTTTTAAAAAATTGTCACAATAAGTTTTTTCATGACAGAAAATAAATGTCATTAATTACTATTTTATGACAACAAATAACTGTCATACTTTATTTATGACAATAGATAACTGTCATTATTTGCATATTAACAACAGTTACAAAAATTTCGTGAATTTGTTTATCATGACATTTTTTATCTGTCAAGGATATGCCAATCGTGACATTTTTTTATAAAAATAAATGTCATCTTTTTTATATTGACAACAGTTACAAAAATATCACGAATTCATATATTATGATATTTTTTCTCTGTCAAGAATATGTCAATCGTGACAGTTTTTTATAAAAGCAAATGTCATTGTTTCGCTATTGACGATAGTTACAAAAGATCACGAATTCGTATATTATAACATTTTTCATGTCGTATGTTCCTCAATTACTACATTTCTTTCTTGTTATTATTGCGGCTCTGCCATTACACTAACAATTTCTATTACAATAATATTCTAATAATACATCACATCCATATGAAAAACAAAAAGTCAACACTTTAATAGATATATGCTATAGTACACTTTGTAATATTCGTACAGTCATTGACTAATAAACATTTTTTGTTAAAGGGTGGTTTATATATAAAAAGAATAAACATTAACATCTTTAGGTACCAACAAGCATAAAATCAATACATTCAAATCAAGATTTTTCTACAAACCATACAAAAAGTCCTATATCAATCCATTGTTTCATGTTGGCTTCACTACTCCAATAGATTCTTCCAAACCTAGTAAGAAAACAAAATCTCATTTAGAGTATGAGTAAAGAACGTTATCTAAGAAAATCAATTCACAAGTAAACAAAAACAGTTAAAATGGACAAGGTAAAGAAATGATATACCACTACAAGAAAAATGACCTATTATATCACTTATTTGGTAACTTGGAAATTGGAGAAACTTTGATAGTAAAAGCGGCCATAACATCATAGACAATTGTCTACGGCATTTTAGATTCACGCTATTAGTGTAGTAACATATTCCAATTTCAAAGCCAAAATAAATAAATAAGACGAAATTGATTTAAAGTTTTCATCAACCTGAATACAGAAGCATGCCTTAGAACATAGAAATTTTGAAGGTGCAGAAAAAACCAAAATACAATAAGCATCAACATAGTTTGTTATAAGTCTTCATGTCTAGTTGAAAACAGAGCGATGACTAGCAATCTCTATAGAGAGAACCAATATTCAAGTTTTCACATTTGAGGCCAATGTCTATTGAGAGAACCAACATTCTACGATTTTTGAACACAGATACAAATAAATACATCTCTCCAAATCATTGAAGGAAAATGATGGCATACCTCTGGATGGGAACTCACAAATTCTGATTGCATATATTGATCCTCCTTACTCTCTACTAGGACACCAAAATTGAAAGAAATATGAAGATCTAGCTGCAAGCTGGTACACTCATCAAAGACCACAACTTTCTTAAGCATAATTTCTTTAGTTAAAATAAACTTCAATTGTAAACCTTCGGCAATCATAACCATCAATTTTAGAATAAAAAAATACAACTTAGATACGAACTCCGCCCTTTCAGATCTAATTTCATCAATGACATTTTGAAAATATGTACGAGACTTATAAGTACTTATTTTGTTAAAAGAAATCAAGGGTAACATATTTGGTTACCATGTAATGCAACTGATATGAAGGGAAGCACAAACATATAAAGGTATACAAAATAATTTGATAAGTACTTTTTCTAATGAGTTAATACTTATTTTTTGTTATATAAACATACAAATGGAGGGGCTTTAACTTAACAGTAATTGGTACTAACTTTCTTTCTCAAAGTTAGTGATTTTCCTCCCTATAGTTAGTAAACTGCAGAAAATTCAATTTCAACCTAATTTTTACATTACACAAATAAATTCAATGTGATGGATTGATAATAAATTTTTTATAACCATTTTTTAGGGAAAAAAACTATTATTTTTTTAGGTTTTTTTTAAAGAACAATAAAATAAACAAAATATATATACATCAGGACAAAACAATATACGTTTTAAACATACCAAAACTTGAACCTCATCCAAACTAACTTTGATTTCCGAAAGCCATTGCTTGTTTCTATTATGCAATTCACATTAACCTAAAATTACTAAATATTTCAATAGTTCACAGTTAAAATAAGAGTCTCTCAATAATCAACTTCAAGCTAAAATTACCAAACATTCCAATAATTCACAAGAGTCTCTTAGTATAATCAACTTCTTTTTCCAGTTCATTTTCCAAAGTAGAATCCATTTATGCCCAATCTAACTCTAAAGAACCAGTAAGAAACACGAAAATTCATCCAAACTCCAAATTCATATCCTTTCTCATACGGTTTATAAATTTGAGCATCCACCAATTGTAACTCATAGATCTCTAACCACAATAAAAGGATTCTCTTCGAAATTCTAACAACCAAATTCTACTTATCCCATCTATCTATCTTGAATTCAGAGTGAAATATATAAAAAAAATACATGAATCAAAGGCGGTGAAAGAGTTGGATTTTTTAGAAACTCCACCACATGTAGTAATCTGTTTTAGTTTAAACAGTCTGCATTCTAGAGACATTAAAATGCCCTAAAATATAACAAAAAAAAGTAAATTAAGCATTATGCATTAACACAATTTAGAGGATCATGGAAACTTGTATATAATTAATTAGTGACATTATGAGTTAACATTCAATACATAATTTACAAAGCAGTGAATTATTTTGTCAAGCTAGTGAAGAATGATATCAATTAAAGCATAAGTCATAAGATAAATCAATAATAACAATACTCCAAAGTCATTCAAATGCAAGGATATTTGTGTTCCATGGTCAGATACAATCCCTAACATACTCCAAAGTTTTACGTATAAATTTTTATTGTAAATAGTAGTGGTATAATCAGCAAACAAGAGAACTGTAGTCATACAAACAAGTCAAAAAGGGAGACAGATAATACGTTTTTTTATGTATGTATTTAATGTTTTAAACACAAAAATCTCACCTACGATATTGTTTTTAATAAATGTGGTTCTTCAATGCTTTTCTAGTTTTTTCTAGAAAGGAAAAGTTATTGGAAAATCATAATAGGAGTAATTATTTTACATAGCTCCTCCTAGTATCATTAAATAAAAGAGAAATTTAATCATTAGTTTGAGAATTAGAAAGTCCTTTGCATCCCCTCCATACCTTCCCTACCTTCTTACTGTGGTGTAACTAGAAAAACTATTTTCTAGTTTTTCCTGTATGTTCCAATGTTTCCAATTTTTCGAACTAGAATAATGTCTCACCTCATGAAAATGGTACCTTTTTCTATGTTTAACAATTTCTTCAGTAGCAATGAAAAACAAGTCCATGAGCATTGTTTTCCCTAGATTATTAGAAATTAATTCAGCAAATCAAAATCAAAATGATTCTAAGATTATAAGCATAAATCAGAGTGATAGTCAGATTATAAACTTAAATCCCCTACGAATTGATAACAAATATCCAAGCTTGTCACATAAAATTTTATCACAGTTAGAACTTACCACTTCCAACATTCACTACAAGAAAAGTGACCTTCGCCGACGTAGCAAAACGTCGCGAAAACCCCAAACCACGTCGGGGAAGTTTATTGCGACGTTGCAGACAACGTCGGCAGGTACGTCGGGATAGGCGCGTTGGGGATTCTTCATCGACGCAGATCACGTCAACGTCGAGAAAACTTTCGCTGGCTATCGTGACGTCGTGTCGCGATAGGTTTCCGCGATGCGGCGTTGTAAAAGGTTCGCGACACCGCTTCAGAACAGGATTGCTCAAATTCGCCGTTCTTTGAATTTTTATGCTTTCTTTCCGACTGAACTTTCTCTTCCTAAGAAATTCCTATTTCTTTATGGATGTTCGTTGATTTCTCATCTTATTCCTTTTAGTATTTTTTAGGATAGGTTTTTTTTTTATAAAAATTTACGATTTCTCTTATTTGAAATATGAGACATGATCTTCAGAGAAGGAAAAGAGAGAAAGTATAAAGAATGA
>JBBPDI010000015.1:5574039-5586251 GCA_037974545.1 Cucumis variabilis | reverse complement strand
ATACCTCGTCCAACTTTAGAAATGTCCAATAAATTTGTTGACTTTCCATTTTTATATTTGTCAAAGTTTCTAAAATTTTAGAATATAATATCTATCTAATAAGTCGTCCATATTAACTTTTCATTTCGTGTCTAATACAGTTTTTGATTTATTATGTTTTTTTAATCTACAATCCTATCAAACAAGAAATTGAATTTTGTTGATTAATAGGATCCAAACGCTTACACTTATGTATCTAATTAGCGTTGTTTCAAAAAAAAATTATCAATTAGATTCACTAATATAATCTTAGGTCCTGGTCGATGGCCAAGAAATATTCAAAAAGAAAATTTATCAACAAAAATTATTTGGAACGATCAAAAAACTTTTGTTGACGACCAAAAAACTTCAATGTAATAAGAAAACTCATTATTGATGTTTCTTATCTTCGACAAAGTATATATTGAGTTTTTTGATCGTCAACTATATATCAACTGTTTTTGTTTTGTTAACATCTTTTAAACGTCAATCATGTCAGATAAAATGTTGATAATTAAATTTGACTGTTAATTTGTTCCAAAAAAAAACCGTCAACTTCACATTTTTGTTGACACTCTATAACCATCTATGAAGGCTAATTAATATTGTTATTTTTGAACCATTAAATAATATTTTTTAAGAAGTTCAAGTATCAATTTTTTGTGTGGCCATAACTACATTTCTGCTCACACATTTGAATGTGTTTGCAAAAGGAATCACAAGATATTGATTTTATTATCTAAAATAATGTTTTATGAGATATATTCAGCAACTTGATAACATGAAGGAGAGAAACGCTTTATTTTATTTTTTGTTTAATATAATTTCAATAAGCTATCTTATATTCCCAATCATTTAATTTCAATACAAAATAAGCATCATGTGAAATTATTGAAAGAGATTGAAAATGTATGCATATATCTTAAATATTATGGTGGATAATTTTTCTCAAAAGAATTAAAGGAAAAAACATGTTGTGGGTGTAGTAATTAATTGTCATCAATTATTATTTTGATGTTCATTAAATAATATGTTTTGGGTTTTGTGTCCTATTCACTTTCATTATTTTTCAAAATAATGAAAAGTACTTGATCAACTCATACATCAAATTAAAGATACTATTGTAGTAGAGAATTTTGGTCAAGTTAGTGAGGGCTGAGTTTATAAGGGAGAAAGGTATATGTGGCCGCTAGAATATATGTGATGTTTAATTAGTTATACAATCTCTAAGTTTAGGTTCAATCAAAGTTTTAACTGAATAAAACGTGAGTGTTTATATTATTTTTGTAAGGAAGTAAAAGTTTTCATTAATCGTTATAAATAATTTAAGATGCAAGGTGACTGATTTACAATTTGAGATTATTATACACATAAGGCATTGCTCTACGAGGGTTATGTACTTATTTATGAAAAATACCTAGAGATTGTATAGAAATTTTTAGAAAAATTTCTTAAATTTTCGAAATGGAAAACGAGAATGGTTATCAAACACATATATTTCAATAAACGAGAAACAAAAACGTTATCAAACGGGCCCTTAATGTTCACAATAACAAGTTGACCACAATGGATTAAATTTGTTGTTGTGTACTTCTCTGTCATAATTGTGGAGTCCACCCCAAGTCTATAATCAATAAATGCAATCCAATTCAAGAGTAAAGGGAGATCAATTTGATTGCATTTGACAACCACCTTATAGTGTTAAAGATTTTTTCAAATACTTTTGAACAAATTTTCAATTATTACTCTCATAGATATCTATTATTGTTACCTATAATGTTATTATGTTACAATACATAGAAGAGTTTATGATCTATCACAATCACTTTTACCGTAAGAGAATATTGTTATTAATTAACCCTAAACAGTAACGATAGTAGTAAAAAGATAATGATACGAGACAATACATAGTAAACAATCTCAATGTAATCCATTTACATTTATAACATGTTTAAGTAAATATGATAAAAAAATAATCCAATTATGTTTATGATTGAGAACCATTATTACAGAATTAATCCATTTATGGCATTCAACAAATGTTATTAGCTTAACTCGAGTTCGTTTTACAATATATGTGTTAAATATATTGCTTATAGGCAATCAACTACCTAAGAAGTAGAATCAAGCATTAGGGAGCTATAAAGCAAGAAATGGACCAAATTAGAGCCCTAACAAAGAAACCAAGCCAAATGAAAGAGAATAAGCATAAAAGTTACGGTTTAGCCTCTTAGAACAACGCTGCAAACGACCATCGACCCTTTGGCATGACACTTTTCCAGTAGATTTGATCAAATGCAATAGAGCGTGATGATTGCTACAAGGATTTTGACAAAAGTGTTGTTGTGCGCACCTAACATTGCATCTTTGCTTTTCAACATCGTTATCCCTACTATAAAGACATATTTTTTGATTTGATATAGGACAAACACTTCTAGACTTTTAGCTCCTAACTCGATTTTTTTCTTATCTCTTCTCATTTCCTCTATTTTCCTTAGTTCTTAGGCATCGTTTGTGATTGTAACATTCATCTTGAAAAAGATTTATGTCTAAGGTGATTAGGGCTAGGTAAAAACCATGGTTTGATTTTGAGGATTTATGCTTAATTCTAGTTCTCTTATTGAATATTTGTTGTTCTTGGGAGCATTTTAGCTTCATTGCTTAGATTGTGTGCTTGATTAGACCAATCTTTGTATATTATTTTTGTTAAGCTATGTTAATGCCTGTTGTGCTTCGTATAAGTGTGTTAATCACCAAGTAGCAAAATCGAAGACATTGGATGTTTTTCAACTTCTATGTATAGTCAAGGGGTTAACACAATATTTTTTGCACACTAATACATATGTTGATTATAAGTAACAAATTTGAAACATGCTTTGTTTGTTGATTTTAGGTTGTTTAGAATAATTCTTTTTCAGCATTGCATGGTCAAGGTAGTTCATGAACATAAATCAATTAGTAACTTAGTGGCTTCTCGAGTGTATTAATGAAATCGGCCCTAGACATGCAAATGTTTGGTTTTTATTAATGCTAGAACCCAATCTATCATGCATCTATTTTTATTAAGAAATTAATTATTGCATTGGGGAGCTTGTCTCGACATTCCAGACTAATAGACTAAGTCACCCTAATTAATCAAAACTTATTCATGAAAATTTTGTTGATCAAATAAAACAATTAGGTGGACCATACTCTTTAAGCTAGGCAATTTTTATTTTCTTGCATTTTCACTCTAGCACATTACATTTTATTTATTCACTTTAAATTCTCAACCATTCAAAAAGTCTTAATTAAACTCAAAACTTTTAATGTACATATTTTTTCTTATAAGGTGGCTAATCCCAAAAAAGAATGAGAACACGATTAGCAATATAAATATAAAATTAGGAGAGAATAAATGTTATTGACACGAAAAAAGGACAGGTAGAGGCAACTTAAAGTATGCAAAATATTCTTTCATATATTGAAAGAATATTTTTGTTGAAAATTTTGTGGGACAACCCCAATACTATTACCAATGTGTTGTCCAGCGTGATTAATAAAATTATAAACCAAAGCAGTAACAATTAACCACAGTAGGATATATGCTATTATGTTATGTATGCAACATTTTAGTTGAATACCACCGATGCATGTTCACATATGGTGTTTGACCTATGAGGTGGACTCAGACCTTTGTTAGAGTATAAGCTTTAAGTAGGCTTTTAGTCTGAGTTTGGTCAAATTGGCAGTTGATGCAATTTGGTTGATCTCAAACTAATTAGAAAATCTCATATTTTAAGTGTCCTTGAACTTGAGGTTTGACTGTAGCTTACTGATCAAGCCTACCCTATCCTAGCTAAGCACCCTGAGAACAAAATCACTAAGGGATGCCTTTTTAACTTACGATTATTTGAGATAGGGGTATGTATATATATATATTGGACATCAGTTCGTTTTTTTGTCCATGGATTCAGTTGAGCTATTATTTACATATACTCGTTCCTCATTATTGTACATATATATATAATTCAATTTTATAATTAAACCAACAGTAGAATGTTGGTTCTCTTCAAATATATGGTTATGCATTCTCGATTAAGTTTTATTTTCTAGATTTTCACTAAATTAAATAAGCACGCTAATAATTTGAAATTTTCACGAAACAAATTCAATAATTGATTAATCCACGTTTACTATTTTTGTAAATATTCGAAAGGTGTGCTATATATATATATATATATATATTTTGTAGATTTTTTCTTATTGTACTACAGCTATAAATTTTTTTTTCTTTTAATTACTTTTACTGAGGTTTTAAAACCTTTTTCCATCATAACCCACTTTTCGATTACAGTTTAAAACTATCCTCCGAAGTAAGACTAGACTGCGTGCATTTTTTAAATTACTTTGGATGAAAGTTTAAATCTGTTGTTGAAAGTAAAATTTACGTTAAAATATCTTTCTGTGAAAAAAAACAAAAACAAAAACAAAAGACACAATTTTTCTAAAAGTACCTTCATAGAATTTATGTGTCATTGTTTACAAAAAATATCAACTGATATCTAAAGAAAAAATGGTTGTAGCAAAGTTTCACAAACTTTTGATTTCAAATATTTTAACATCAAGATCTCGTTTGATATGCTAGAGTGATAAAAGACTATCAGTGATAAAATTGAAAATTTTACTATAACTTGTAAATATTTTAATTTATTTTGCTGTTTTTTAAAATGTCTCTTTTAAAAATTTAAGAAAAAAATAAAAAAAGTGTGTTTTTATTTTTAAACTTTAACCTATGATTCAAATTTTGTAGTAAAAGAAAGATGTGAAGGATTGTAATATGTTTGTAATATGTTGAGAGAGAAAAATATGGTTAATTTGTAAGAAATAAAACAAAAAGAGATCCAAATTTGTAATCAAAATTTAAAAATATGAAATAATACATTATTCTTACATAATGTAATAAATCAAAATATTTATAAAAAAAAAAAAAAAAAAAGAAAAATTTCATAGAAATCACTAATATATTTTGAAAATATGGATTCACTTGCTATCGAACTATTATAAGAAATAGAAATGTGAAGATATGAATAGAAACCTAAAATTGTTACTATTCTGAAAGCCATTTTTAAAAGAAAATTTAATATTAATGAATGCAAGTACAAATCCTGTCTCCATATTGGCTTTTAATAGATGGTGGAGTTGTCGTTCTCTAACTGTGTGGTATCTTCATCTGACATCTCACATGGCTCAATTAATTTCCAAGTTGAGATCAAATAGAGATTCCTTCTCCCAATAATACTCACCACAATTAAATTTTGATAAGAATACTCTAGAGGTTTTGAAATATCTAGAATAGTTAAAAATTTAGAGAGATTCTTTTGCCTAGACTTTAAGGATCTCATACCTATAAATAGGGGTTGTGCCTTCAATTGTGAACCAAGCTAAACAAGCAAAGAGTGGAAGAAAGTAAGAGAGTTAGAGAGGAACTTTGAGTGAAAGTGGGTGAGTGGAAGAAAGTAAGAGAGTTAGTGAAAGTGAGTGAGTGCACTACTACAAATTTGACATTCTTGATGGCTAAAGCATGCACCGATTCCAAATTTATTAACATTTCTCACACCTTAGCTCTCTCCTCAAGGATTCTTGTACTAAGAATTGTAACATTGAAATCCAAATTTATAAACAACAAATTTTTAATGTAGAGGTGGGGATTTGAACCCGGGACCTCTTATCCACAGGTACATATAGGTGCTAGTTGAGCTAAACACATGTTGGTCAGATTCTATAGCTTCTACAAATTTTAAAAACCCTAAATTATAAACTTTCAATTCAACTCATTAAAGTTGAACACAATAACTAATTTAGTTTTGATAAAGTCACTTATTTCAATCTAATTATAATTACAACAGCTAACTTTTAAAAAAGGAATATTGTATTATTGATGAATAAAAAATAATAATAATTGGAAAAATAATAAAGATTCAAGAATATTATTGATGAATATCGTGTTTTTCGAGCCTATTAACTATGGTCTGAATTTCGTACTTTGTGGGAAATAGTTTTTTTTCTTGATGTGTAATGCCTATCAAGGTATCATTTTTCTTAATGAGTCTTGTCCATGATCTTATCCTAAACCAAAATTATATATATTTTTTTGCTTGATAGGCAATGCCCATCAAGATATCATTTTTCTTGATGGACCTTGACTACAATCTTTTTTTATTCTTTGTTTATCAAGAAATCTTAGACTCATCAAGAAAATTCTAAATCCATCAAGAAATCCAAAACAAACATATTAACTTTTATTCGATGATGACCATTGCAAATCAAGAAAATTCATCATTCGATGGACCTCGTCTATCAAGTAAATCTAACTAACTTGATGGGCATTGTCAGTCAACTAATATATTATCCTTGATGTTTATTGTCCATCGAGAAATAGTTTTCTTGACATTTGTGGACCATCAGTAAAACTATGGGAACTTTTCCCATCAAGAAAATCAAGAATCCATATTTTTTACGTTTTTTCGTATTTCTACAACAAAATAAGGGGACTTTTCTTGACATACATGACCGTCAAGAAAAATATTGCATCAAGAAAAATATTTTTCTTGATGGTCTTTTGCCATGACCATCAAAAAATCAAAATTAGTGTCCGTAAATAAAGATCAAATTTGTAGTAGTGGTGTTTTGAGAGTAAAAGAGTGTCCTCTCCAAAAGTGTCAATCGTTTGTAAATTTTCTTAATAAAAGTTTCTTTCTTTCAAGTGAGTGTCTTTATCTTTTGTGTCAATTTATTCAACAAGTGGTATTAGAGCCAAACTAGCTTAGCTTGCGATGCTAAAGCTCTTATAGATTTAGTACAATCTAAGATTGTGAAGTTTGTTTTCTAGGACACAACTAATTGTGGAGTTGCATTCATCATTACATGATGATGGAAGAAATTTAAGTTGTTAGGAGGAATCAAGAAGCTTAACACTTAGAATTACAAAACATGGTGCACAATGCATGAAGTCATATCTCCAAGGTTAAGACTTGTGGAATGTTGTAGGAGCATTGAAGTTAATCCGCATGAGGATGTTACTCCTTTGAAGAAATGGAATATCAAGGTAGGTAAGGTCATGTTTGCAATTGAAACTACAGTTGATGAATAAGTGTTGGAGCATATTAGTATTATGGACACTCCAAAGAAAGCATGGGACACATTAGCCTAACTTTTCTCAAAGAAGAAGGATGAAAGATTGCAGTTTTTAAAGAACAAGCTCTTGTCAATTGCTCAAAGAGAAGATGACTATCAACCAATATTTCACCAAGGTAAAAACTCTATGCGGTGAAATCTTTGAATTAGTTCCTACTTTAACTATTTCAAAATCAAGAATTAGAAGAACTATTATCTACGGTCTTAAGCCAGAATATATAGAAGCTTTATTACGTTATTCAAGGTTGGGAAATCCAACCTTCTTTGATTGACCTAGAAAATATGTTGGCCAATCAAGAAGAGCAATAATGAAGAAGCGCTCTTTATTTGTCAAAGAAAAGGTCATACAGAATTTCAAAATAAAGTGGGGTTAAAAGGAGATGAAGAGAGACTAAAAAACACTATTAAGTAAGGGGAGCTACTAAAAATGATCGTTAACACGATCAAAGAAAGAAGAATGAATGCTACAATTGTGGAGAGATAGGTTACTATGCCAGAGAATGTCATCAAAAGAAAAAGACAGTAGAAAGCAACGCAGTCACCTCCCAGGTTAAGAGCACTAGGGGAGTAGAATGGGTACTACAACAAAAATGGTTTACGACGACATTTATTTTCTGTCGCAAAAAAAATCCATGACAATTATTTACAGTCATAGTATCGCCTGTTGTGGAAAATTCTTCCATGATAGGTTTCAAAAACTGTCACAATAAGTTTTTTCATGACAGAAAATAAATGTCATTAATTACTATTTTATGACAACAAATAACTGTTATACTTTATTTTATGACAATAAATAACTATCATTATTTGCACATTAACGACAGTTACAAAAATATCGTGAATTTGTTTGTTATGACATTTTTTTATCTTTCAAGGATATGCCAATCGTGACATTTTTTTTATAAAAATAAATGTCATCTTTTTTATATTGACAACAGTTACAAAAATGTCACGAATTCATATACTATGACATTTTTTCTCTGTCAAGGATATGCCAATCGTGATAGTTTTTTTATAAAAGCAAATGCATTGTTTCGCTATTGATGACAGTTATAAAAGGTCACGAATTCGTATATTATGACATTTTTTCATATCGTATATTCCTCAATTACTACATTTTTTTTCTTGTTATTCTTGCGGCTCTGTCATTACACCAACAATTTCTATGACAATAATGTTCGAATAATACATCACACCCATATGAAAACAAAGAGTCAACACTTTAATATATATATATGCTATAATACACTTTGTAATATTCGTACAGTCATTGACTAATAACCTTTTTTTGTTAAAGGGTGGTTTATATACAAAAAGAATAAACATTAACATCTTTAGGTACCAACAAGCCTAAAATCAGTACATTGGAACCAAGATTTTTCTACCAACCATACAAAAAGTTCTATATCAATCCATTGTTTCATGTTGACTTCACTGCTCCAATAGATTCTTCCAAACCTAGTAAGAAACCAAAATCTCATTTAAAGTATGACTAAAGAACATTATCTAAGAAAATCAATTCACAAGTAAACAAATGCAATTAAAATGGACAAGGTAAAGAAATGATATACCACTACAAGAAAAATGGCCTACTATCACTTACTTGGTAACTTGGAATTTGGAGAAAGTTTGATAGTAAAAGCGGCCATAACATCATATACAATTGTCTACCAGCATTTTAGATTCATGCTATTAGTGTAGTAACATATTCCAATTTCAAAGCCAAAATAAATAAATAAGACGTAATTGGAGAAATTGATTTAAAGTTTTCATCAACCTGAATACAAAAGCATGCCTTAGAACATAGAAAATTTGAAGGTGCAAAAAAAACCAAAATACAACAAGCATCAACATAGTTTGTTATATATCTTCATGTCCAGTTGAAAATAGAGCAAGGACTAGAAATCTCTGTAGAGAGAACCAATATTCAAGTTTTCAAATTTCAGGTCAATGTCTATTAAGAGAACAACCATTCTACGATTTTTGAACACAGATACAAATAAATACATCTCTCCAAATCATTGAAGGAAAATGATGGCATACCTCTGAATGGGAACTCACAAAATCTGATTGCATATATTGATCCTCCTTACTCTCTACTAGGACACCAAAATTGAAAGAAATATGAAGATCTAGCTTCATGCAGCTGGTACACTCATCAAAGACCACAACTTTCTTAAGGATAATTTCTTCAGTTAAAATAAACTTCAATTGTAAACCTCCAACAATCATAACCATCAATTTTAGAATAAAAAAATACAACTTAGATACGAACTCGGTCCTTTCAGATCTAATTTCATCAATGACATTTTGAGAATATGTACGGGGCTTATAAGTACTTATTTAGTTAAAAGAAATCAAGGGTAAAATATTTGGTCACCATATAATGCAACTGATATGAAGGAAAGCACACACATATAAAGGTATACAAAATAATTTGATAAGTACTTTTCCTAATGAGTTAATACTTATTTTTTGTTATATAAACATATAAATGGAGGGACTTTAACTTAACAGTAATTGGTACTAACTTTCTTTCTCAAGTCAGTGATTTTCCTTCCTATAGTTAGTAAAATGCAGAAAATTCAATTTCAACTAATTTTTACCGACACAAACAAATTTAATGTGATGGATTGATAATAAATTTTTAATAATCATTTTTTAGGGAAAAACTATTATTTTTTTAGGATTTTTTTAAAGAACAATAAAATAAACAAAGTATATATACATCAGGACAAAACAATATACTTTTTAAACATACCAAAACTTCAACCTCATCCAAACTAACTTTGATTTTCGAAAGCCATTGCTTGTTTCTGCTCTGCAATTCACATAAACCTAAAATTACCAAACATTCCGATAGTTCACAATCAAAATAAGAGTCTCTCAATAATCAACCTCAAGCTAAAATTACCAAACATTCCAATAATTCACAAGAGTCTCTTAGTAATCAACTTCTTTTTTCAGTTCATTTTCCAAAGTAGAATCCATTTCTGCTCAATCTAACTCTAAAGAACCAGTAAGAAACACGAAAATTCATCCAAACTCCAAATTCATATCCTTTCTCACAGGGTTTAGAAATTTGAGCATCTACCAATTGTAACTCAAAGATCTCCAACCATAATAAAAATATTCTCTTTGAAATTCTAACAACCAAATTCTACTTATCTCATCTATCTATCTGAACTCAGAGGTGAAATATATAAAAAAATACATGAATCAAAAGTGGTGAAAGAGTTGGATTTTTTAGAAACTCCACCATATGTAGCAATCTATTCGACTTTAAATAGTCTGCATTCTAGAGACATTAAAATGCCCCAAAATATAACGAACAAAAGTAAATTACGCATTATGCATTAACACAATTTAGAGGATCGTGGAAACTTGTATATAATTAATTAGTGACATTATGAGTAATCATTCAATACATAATTTACAAAACAGTGAATTATTTTGTCAAGCTAGTGAAGAATGATATCAATTCAAGCATAAGTCATAAGATAAGTCAATAATAACAATACTCCAAAGTCATTCAAATGCAAGGATATTTGTGTTACCATGGTCAGATACAATCCCTAACATACTCCAAAGTTTAACGTATAAATTTTTATTGCAAATAGTAGTAGTATAATCAGCAAACAAGAGAATAACTACAAAGTATAAAATTTAACCTTATATGAATCAACAAAATAGCAAACAGTGTTTAGGAAAACATGATGAGTTACTGTGGATAACTGAAGTCATACAAGCAAGTCAAAAAGGGAGAGAGATAATACTTTTTTTTTATATAAGTACGTATTTAATTTGTTTTAAATACAAAAATCTTACCTGTGATATTGTTTTTAACAGATGTGGTTCTTCAATGCTTTTCTAGAAAGGAAAAGTTATTGGAAAATCATAATAGGAGGAATTATTTTACATAGCTCCTCCTAGTATCATTAAAAAAAAAAGAGAAATTGCCAACAAGAGCTTAGCTCAATTGGTACCTGTATGTACCTGTGGACAGGAGGTCCCGGGTTCAAATCCCCACCCCAACATTTATTACAATACCTTTAAAAAAAAAAGAGAGAAATTTAATCATTGGTTTGAAAATTAGAAAGTCCTTTGCATCCCCTCCATACCTTCGTTTTTCTAGTTTTTCCTATATGTTTCCAATTTTTCGAACTAGAATAATGCCTCACCTCATGGAAATGGTACCTTTTTCTATGTTTAACAATTCCTTTAGTAGCATTGAAAAACATGTGCATGAGCATTGTCTTTCCTAGATTATTAGAAATTTATTATAACATAAATCAAGTGATAGTCAGATTATAAACTTAAATCCCCTATAAATTGATAACAAATATCCAAGCTTGTCACATAAAATTTTATCACAGTTAGAATTTACCACTTCCAACATTGCCATATATGTACAGTCCTCTAGGAGCATGTGGAGTATAAGGACATCAACCTACAAGTGAATCCAACTTCTTCTCCCGGTTAAGGTATGAAACCCATTTTTCAATTTGGGTTCAATATTTTCAGACTTTTTCCTAAGGAAAAATAAATGAATATTTGCAAAAGATCAAAATTTACAAAGTTCATAATCAGATGCCACAATGCTTTTGCCTTTGTTGGTTTTATTTCTCATTGCTTGTGCCAATGAACGCTCTGGAAATTGTTCTTTTGTGCCAATGATATATAGTTTATTGGGTTTAGGCACAAGAGGGATAGTGGTAGATGTGTTAATCTAACTGAGATGTCCAAGTATACCTACCAATCCCTCTTAGCAGACCTACTCTAAGTTTTTTGTTAAAAAAAAATGTAAAAATAGTATTCTATAAACTCAAATTTTAAAAAATATAAGGTTGTCAAAAGGGGCATCAATATCAATTTTTCTTGGTAAAAAAAATCTCACATAAATTAACTTTCACATTTTGCAGTTTGCTGAAGGAAGAACTAAATCTTCCATGAGCGAAATTGTTGAGAAGAGGAAACAAATTGAGATGAATGATTTTATTGAACCAACATCAAGTACA
>JBBPDI010000015.1:5555651-5567343 GCA_037974545.1 Cucumis variabilis | reverse complement strand
CACATTGATTTTTTATTAGGTAATTTTTAATGACACATAATTTATGTTGTAAATTAACAACGAAAAAATTGTGTCAATAAAACACAATTTGTGTCGAGAAAATGTGTCACGAAAAATTGCACATTTTTATTTTTAACGACACATTTTATTTCCCCCCACCATTTTTTCTTGATTTCAAGTGTCATAAAAATTTATATTTCTAAATAAATTTATTCGACGACAGTGGCTAGATTGGTGGGTTTGATAGTGAAGGCTTGTTTTGGCGACAACAATGACAATGGCTGGAGTGTGGAAGACGACGATAAGTGGCAGAAAATTGGAACCCAAGGGTTCTTCACAACGACGCGGTAGCCCACTTAGTTTTAATTGCGTGCGGGAGGAGAAATTAAAATTTTTTGTAATTTGGGGTTTTTTCATTTGGAAACTTTTTTAATGACACAAAAAAATTGTCGTTAATTAACGACGCAAAAATTGTGTCAAAACAAATTAAATTATGTCAATAGATTTGTGTCAAGAAATAATCCGTATTTTTATTTTTAATGACACAATTTATCTCACCTCACTCTTTTTTTTTATTTTCAACGACACAGTGGCTTGATTAGTAGTATCGTTAAAACCCCCTTTTGTAGTAGTGCACACCTTTTAACTTCCATTTCTTTGTTTATGTTTATTTTTTATATAAAAAAAGGATACACTTTTAATTTGGCTTTCCTAAGGTATGTTATTCCACCTACTTCAACACACAACACAATTCTCTTTATCGCCAGGGTAGGATTATTTCTTGCTACTTCAATATTTTTCATTCAGTTTAGAAATATGGATGGTGCCATTCTTTGGAGCGTTTCTTACCTCATAGTTGCTAGTTGTTTCTCAATTATGCATAGCATTTGCTATTGTTTGGGCGGTTTGTCGAAAGGTGTCATTTGCCTGGATTAGTTAAGACAAGTACTTGTAAGAAAATGGTGTTCGACGAAACTATGATGATTGTGGTAAGTAGGGATTGTCATTTTGACTTATACTGTCATAAACTTGAAGAAGATTACCTCTCAACTACTTTATTGAGTTCTTATTAAAAATCATTAACAAGTGGCTCATGGCGATAAAAACAATAAAATGAGAGAAAGCAAGAGCTGGTTTTGAAGGTTAGATACTTTCATTAAATTGGTTTTATAGTTATTGCTAAGAATGTGATATTGTTAAACAATGAAGAATACAAGTGTTTTTAGGGATTACTTTGTGGCTAAATTGAATGCTTTAATAAATTGGTTCCTTGTTTTTGTGAAGTTTGATTTGCTTTGTTAACACATACTTGTATATAAAATGTCAAACTTTGGACATTTAGGATTGTTTTTTTATTCAAACAACATTTGAACCCCATTTTTATATCTTCCATCATGGCTTTCCCTGTGCTTAATCACAAAAACCTTTTTCTTCATAGGCACTCACTTCTTTCTTCTTTCCTCTCACCATTTTCCTTCCCATTTTTGTTACAAGTCTTTAGTTGCACATAAGTGGTAGGAGGATGAAAAATTGGAATGATGGGTTTGGTGCATCCATTGGAAGAGGTGGGATCTGAAGGTGGAGAAAATTGGAGGTAAAGTCTTCTTCTTTTTGCTCAAACAGGCATCCATTGAGTTCTGTAATTCGAATATCAAAAGGAAAGGTAGTTTAGTTATGTACATGCTTTTTGAATATGTCAATAACTATAGGTAGTTTAGTTTTTTTTTTTAAATGACATTAGAGATTATTTTTGGTCATATCTATATCTTCTTACTTTATGAAGGTTGGTAACAAAAGAAAATGCCAAAATATTTAATTTTATATGGTAAAACAAGTACATTGACTAATAAGCATGAGTCTGCAAAGTTGTGTTGGTACTTCGTATTCTATTATGTGCAAGAGAGTGAAGACATTGACTTTCCTTTAAGTACTTTGCATTATTAAGAAAATATTCTTAAAAGTAAGTTGTTTCAATCTAGAACTGTTGGGAAGAAAGTTTATATCCATTTCACTATATGTGCTTTACTTGTTGTTAATGTCATTTAATTGTGTACTTGTAAGTAATTGTTATACAACTGAATAACAAATTTTGGGTAAAGTTTTAAGCTTTCCTTCATGGAGCAAGAGCCAATTCTTATTATATGTTTAAATCCATTTTACTAAAATTATTTTCTTTTGCTAGTTTTAGCATTGCTTTTTATTTTTTAATAGAGCTCAAGTAATATGATATTTCATGACTTAAGAAGGTTGTTTCATTTTATATCTTCTTCTATTATTTTAGCCTTCATCTTTTCATCTAAAAGTTTTCTCTATGCATAGTATTCTTAGTGTCAGTTAAGCTATCTCTATTGATTTTTGTTGATTTTCCTTGTTATTAGTTGTCTCATCACCGATCCCTTATTTATTGTGTACATTGTAAGGAAGCTCACTAATAGTAAGCAGTTTCTATTAACTATGTTTTTGGCTAAAGTTCATTGAACAAGATATTTCACTGAATTGAAGCATTTTTTAGAGCTCATCACAAGTTCTTTACTTGTTACTGAATTTTACAGGTATATAATTTTTGTGGCATCGCTCGATTTGCAAAATAGTTGAACCGGGTACGTATTAAGATTGTTGTTTATTCATTTTACTTTGTATCGATGAAGATTTTTATTTTATTTTGTTATCTGAGTGCATAATCTGCTTATTATCTACGTACACTATATGCTTATTAACTAGATACATTACAGGTTAATTCCACCTAATTTTTATTGTCATAAGTTCAGTTAAAAATATCTTTCGAAAGTTGGTCTGTTGCATTGCTCATTAGTAGAGAATTTGCTTTGTCCTTGTTTTGGGGGTGTGCAGTTCATAGATTGAGGAACGAGGGTATCACCAGATTGGCCAACTATGTATGTTCAAGTTGCTGCTCTTTTCATACTTGGAATGGAAAATGATGCAGCTCCAGACACTTCTTACCAAAAGGGTTATAATGTAAGTATCTGAACTATGAGCTCTATATAATGACTTTCTCATGGATTTTTGTATTCTATTCTTTTTTTTTTTTATTCCAACTATTCTATTCTTATTATTTTTTTTATGGATCATAGTTTTGGTTCTCTTCTTTTTGTACTTGGCCAAATTTCTCATCTTTTATTTGGGTTAAATAGGTAGATGAACTTTAGATCATTGGAAAGTTGGTAAAATTGAAGATTGTGCAAATTCCTACATTTTCTTTTCCATAGGTGTTGTAGAACAATAATATGAGCAAAAGGAATTACTGTGGAATTTATGTATGCCTGAAGCTGTTGGTAAAATTACAGATTTAGTGCCTTAATTTTCAAGTTTTTTTATATTTGGTCTCTGAAGCTGTTGATTTGGTACCTTCAGTTTGTTGTTATATGGGTTTTTTTTCTTCTATTTAATGCCTTAAGTTTTTGCTAATAGAAATGGTTTAACAACAGAGGCTACTCATCTTGATTATCTACTCTTTTGATTTGAT
Organism: Cucumis variabilis; assembly: GCA_037974545.1. Classification (NCBI taxonomy): domain Eukaryota; kingdom Viridiplantae; phylum Streptophyta; class Magnoliopsida; order Cucurbitales; family Cucurbitaceae; genus Cucumis; species Cucumis variabilis. The sequence continues at coordinate 5,563,859 of JBBPDI010000015.1, read as the reverse complement.
TTTCCTCTTTAGTTTTTGTTTCTTCTCTGAGGATATTAAATTTTGACGGTAATGAACTGGAGGTAATTAATTGCTCATTATGAGTCTGAATTTCTTTTGAACTTGTATGTTATAAATGTGTGGTAATGGAGCGCGGTGCTTTGCAAATTTATTACGGAGCTAGAGAATTTGCAGGGAAGGCATAAGTACGTCTTCTTTCTTTTTAACTATTGTTTTATCATTCGAGTACATTTGTTCATACTTTCTTGTGAATATAACGTATTATGGCCAAGCTAATTAAATTGTGATACCTTAGAATTTTATTTCATGTTTATTTATGCATTAGAATTTCTGAGCGCAACGTTATTATTTATTATGCATTTAAATGGAACAATTGTTGTTTCTGCCATAACCCCTTTTTTCAATCTAATGTAGCAGTGCTTCATTTGGACGTTTTTAAGTGCCATCGATCAATTGGTTTGCGTGTTTGATTTTTTTTTCTTTGATTTTTAGTAATGAATGTTTGGATTTGTCTTTGTGGGGTATTGGCGAATGATTGGAGATGGCAGGAGGTACGCGATAGGTTTAACTTTTGTTTGGTTAGGTAACTTTTGTTTTCTCAATGTAAATAACATGTTTCTGCAAATTGGGGAAAATTTGTAGAGTGCAATGGGATATATTTTTAGTTCATCCTTTGTTTGCAAAAATTAAATGTACTAGCAAGCAAAGTTAAGAATTTATTTTGCAAACCTATTTTCTTTTACTCAGGCCACTGAACTGAATAAACAAAGAACATTAGATTAGCTTAGAAACACCTTCAACATCATTTTTCTATCCAAGTATCACGGTCAACAAACATGAAAAGGAAATCCATAAGAAATGATTGCTTTCCATTACTTGTCTTTTAACTTCGATTATAGTTCATAATGTGGTAATATTTATCATTTCTGAAAACATCTTCTGAAAACTTCGATTATAGTTCATAAAAAATTATTACATCTTTCTCAGACTATGTATGACATTTTTTGTTATTCATTGTTGATTGCACCTTGGCTACTGCATCGACTACAAGCGAAGAGAGAGCATAGATGTTGAAAATTTGTTTATCACTCACATTAGTGGAATGGACACTCTTTCCTGTGGTCTTCGAAATGTTGCTAAGCTACTTGAGGTAGTCTCTTCATTCCACACCTTCTCTTGTCATTTCCAGCGATTTAATATAATATATTTACATTTGGTTCAGAAGCTTCTATTCAAAATGTTCATTGTCTTTCTCTTGCATCTAGATGAAATGAATCTACTACTGTTATGTCTCTCTGGTACTCCTGTGAATAATTCAATTTTTAAAATAAATTTCCATTGATCAAAGGTTTAAGGTCAAAGCTCTATTTAATTTTCAAGTTAGCAACTTTCAAATCATCTGTTGTTGTTCAGCTTCGTTTGTGTAGATCCATAATCAGATTGATCAGCTTCGTTCCTCAGATTTGTAGCTCAGTTCATAAGATTCGTCTAGGTTGAAGACTGTGAATGAGTTTAGGATTTCTTGTAGAATGTATATATAACCACAATATTAAGATTTCGTTTTGTATATACACATGTAAAAGAAAAATATTATAGTATCTAAAAAAAATATTAATTTTATATATTTGTTGGCGTAAGAAAAAAAATTTATCTACACGATCACATAATGTATGTTTTTAACTATTTGGTGTCATAGAAAAAATGGACAATAATGCAATAATTTAATAAAACTAAATTTGTAAAAATAGACCAAAAATCGATATTGTGGCCTCTTTAATGTCGGTTTTAAACCAACATCAAAGCCCACCTGACATTAAAGGGCTTCAATAACACTTTCAAAGATGTCGGTTGAAAAATGTCATTAAAGGCCTTTAATGTCATATTTAAACTAACATAAAAGCATAAACAACATTAAAGGCCTTTAGTAACGGTAGCATAGATGTCGGTTGCCAACCGACACTATAAACCATTAATATTGGTTTTAAACTGACATTAAAGGCCAAATTTCTTCTAGTGGTCATTCCACTAAAGACTAACTATTGCACTCTTCTTAGTGTAGATGTATTTTTATGTCCATTAGATATAACCAATCAACAATGCAATGACCCTTCACAAATTGCTTGTAAGTACAACTAGGCCAAAAATTACCGTTTCACATATAGTTACATCTAACTCCTTAAATACCATTGATTCCTCCAATGAACAATAAGTTATAATTCCACTATAACTGAACAGCTCTCAGGACAAGAGAGTGTGTGGCGTCACATTGTTCAAGCTCTTGAATCAGCCCTTAAGAGAGTAATTTCTCTACTTACTCTATCTATAGAGAATGAGTGAATTCTTTCTTGTTTAGCTGTGATTCCCTAATTAAACGAATCCTCAAAATGGTGTATGCACACTAGAAGAAATATGATCTTTGATGCGTTGAAAAAAAATAAAAACAAATCTTTAATGTTTAATGTTGGTTTTAAACCGATATTAATCCTTTCTCTTTGATGTCGGTTTAAAACTGATATTAAAGACCCTCTTTTTTTAAACCGATAAGAATTTAAAATTTTGTCTTTCTCCTCACTTATTTTTTAGGGCTTCATATATACACTAAAGAGATAGAAGAAATGGAAGAGTCCCCTCAAATTGAACACCAACCGTGTGCTTGTTTCCTTTTCTCGCGACGCTAGACTTTCCTTTCGACGGTTACAGTACTGATGATGAATACAACTACCTATTCAAGGTGGTTTTGATTGGGAACTCCGATGACTGTAAGTCTAATTTGCTTTCCAAATTTACAAAGAACGTGTTCAATCTTGAGTCCAAATATACCATTGGTGTCGAGTTCGCTACTAGGACCTTAACTGCACGAAAATCCACGAAAAAAAAAACAAACCTAAACATCAAGATACATACTCAATATTTTTCTCCAACACATAATCTACTTAAAATCAACCCAATGCGATTATTCACAACTTACCCAGATATTCGTGAATCGAGCTCCAACTAAATCTAATATTTTTTGTGAACCCAAGGAATTCAAGCGCTACCTTCCACCTAAGATTGAACAATGGTCAACAATTAATCCAACCATATTACTTGAATTTTTTTTGGAAACAACTACAACCCAAACTTCGATTTTTACTAATAAAATTTCAACCATTCACAGCAAAAATAGAGGCGGTAGCGACATACAAGAAGAAATTGAAACGACGTGCAACAGACCCGATGGCTAGCTTGGAGGAGAAGCTCGATGCGTGGCTCATGGATGGCTTGCACGGAGTCCAACGACGCTAACCTGTGGGCAGCGTGGCTAGACAGGAAATGCGACGGGGGTGGTTGACACTCCACGAACAACAGCCAATGGACGTTTGGAGTGGCAACGCTTCGCAGACAAACGCCGATCTTAGTGAAGACACAATCAATGTCCCACAGCTGTCGAAAACTAAAGGAGGTGGACACTACAGCTTTAACGGAGACAGGGCGAACGACGGTGTGCGACAGTCGATGGTGGAAGCTGAACAGAAAAGAAGAAAGGAAGATAGGAGGTGTGGCGGCTGGGGAGAAAGGAAGGGAAAAGAGAAGAAGGAAGAAGATGAAGGGGGGGCGTGGGAGGGAAGGGAATTTTTTTCCCTTTTTTTTAAAATAATAATAATAATAAAATAATAATAATAATAATAATAATAATAAGTGTAATAAAATAACACTAAAAAAATTATCTCCCACACTATGTGTAATAAATTTTCTCTTTTCTCCTTCAATCCTTTTCTTTCTCATTAGAAAACTTATCTCCCACACTCTGTAATAAAATAACACCAAAAAATTTAAAATCTTTAAATAATGAGGCAAATTAATTAAAATAACGTACCTTAGAGCTCAGGGTGTCACAAAAATAAACTTATTAAATTACAAGAACTTTGGTTTCTGGCGACAATTTTTTCTAGCAACATAAAAAAATGTAGGGAAAGATACAATGTGTCGACGTAGTTTTCATTGCGTGGGCACATCTTCATTTTCTCTGACGAAAATATGCATGTGGACAAAAGTTGTGTATTGCGTGGGCACATCATTGTTTTGGCCCACAAAAATATACACGTGGGTGAAAAGTTGTGTGGTTTTAAGAAAAATTTTCAAGTTGAATTTCTGCCAACGTTTATTTTAGTTTATGACCACGTATTGTGGGCAAATATTTTAAATGTTTGTCATCGTAATTTATGTGGTGAAAGATCCCATGTTTTTTAGACATATTTATGCTAATGCAATTTACTTAGCAAAAGACCCTACATTTTTATAGGCATTTATGACGATGTAAAATCTATACAACAACGAAAATAACATGGGCATAAGTTTTTTTTTTAAAAAAAACACAATTTCGTTTTTTATAAGTTTTTTTTAAAACAACATAATTTATTTTTTACTTTTTCCTCCTTTCTTTTTACTTTTTTCCTCCAACATTTCCCTCCTATGTTTTTCTCTCCCACACAACATTTTCCCTCAATTTGCCTCTTCCTCTTCTCACAGAAACCAACCCAGTCGCTACCCTTTCAATTTCCCTTTTTCTCTTCTCACAACCCACCATCTGAACGCCGCTGCTACCCTCCCGATTTTTCTCTTCCTCTTCTCGCAACTCACCATCTGAACGCCGCTACTACTTGCTCCCATTTAAATGCTGCTAAACGCCATTGCTACCTACTACCATCTGAACGTTGTTGGAGGTCGTTGCTCCCCTACTCATCGAACTCGTCATAAGTGCTCCATTTTTTGCTGCCCACCCTAAACTTCTTCTTTCTCTCTTATTTGTGCAGTAGGTTTTTTTTAATAGTCTTGCAAATCATCAACACCTAGTTCTTCTGCATGACACTACATAAAACTCTATAGGAGAAGTACTTTTGAGTTCTTTCTGACTTTTCTTTCTTCAGTATTTATTAGGTTCTTCTTTCAAAGAGAAAGATTTCATAGACAAAGCAAAAACTACTTGTTACACACACCCTAAGCACCTACTTGCTTGACCCGAGACATGGCGTGAAGCCAACCAATGTCATTATCCTACTGAACAACATCAATTGATCCTAACTATAACTTTTGACAACTTATATAAATTAAAACTTATGCAGTGGAAACAAAGATAAATAACCTGAACAACTTTTTAAACTTTACACAGATAGTCGAGGCTAAATGCCATTAATTACAAACTTTACTTCATAGACCAAACATAAATTTAAAACAACACTTAACCATATGCGAAACCATGTATACGATAAGATTAAAACTAAAACTGACCCTTAGAAAGTAACTATTGATAACTATCAACACAATAGTCTGAAGACAACGGTTAGGTTCTCGGATCACGACCTCTACCTAGAAAGTGGTAAAATATTTTGAAAGAGTCAGCTAAAAAGCCCAATGAGTGATGGTTTTATAAAATAAACTTTTAAAACAATCATACTTTAAACATTTTATAAACATGTCGTAAAATCATTAAGAAATCTCTTTAAACTAAACATTTTCTAACATTTAAATACTCATTTAGCTTTGTATACTTTATACCCTGCAAAAACATAAACAAGATATAGTAGATACCTTCTGTCATACTATCCCACTAAACCTCGATTAAATACTTAGTCAGGATAGCAAAGCACCTTTGGTCTAACTATTCCTACCTAAACTCGGTCAAGATAGTAGAGTACTAATCATACTATTCTTGCCTGAACTAGTGGTAATGGCTAAGTGATCAACATAACCCTATACCCCTAACTATGCACATTGACCATTGAGAACTCGGTATATAGAGTACCATGATTTTCTCTTTAAAAACATTCTATTAAACTCATTACTTGTAAATATTATAAATACATGTTTGCTAAAAACGTTTCTAAACTCATGCTTTATCATACATTTCTAAATATCATGCTTTAGAATACATTTCTAAATATCATGCTTTAACACTTTTCATTAACATGCTGATAGATGGAAATAAGATTCACTTAAAAGCATACTTGAATAATACCTTGGTAAAACATATTAGAATCATTATTTAGAAATCATTTCGCTAGTCATAAATCATAAGTTGAAATAACTTTAGTAAACTCTTTTTTCACTTACAGATCGTAGATCAAACCCTTGGTTGATAAGCTTGTCCGATTTCCTCTTGTCCTGAAATGATGGAACACAACTCAAATTAATTCCCTTTTATTTTAAAATATCAAACACAACACTAAAATGCTTATAAAAATCTTTCTAAAACCAAAACACATGTCCAACATGTCATGTTAATTTCTTAAAATCGGTCACTACCCAAAACCTCATTGTCGACCAAAACTCAACTTCTTCTTTAAAGCTTTATAACTTAAATTCATAACTTAAATAAAAATATTTCCTTCTACAAAGTTGTTGAAGAACATCTTAACAATATTACCTCATTATTTCAACGAAAGATTCAATCGAATGCATCCTGTAACCTCCTTGGAGTAAAGATTATTTAGTTTTTATCTGAGAATTTCCCTCCTCTCTTCTTTTAACTTAAACTCAGCTTTTCCTTTTCCAAATTAAACCAACAACCCCAATATAGAAAATAGACTCAACATGGAAACTTTGAAGAGTAAAATCACTTAAAGCGCTAGAGTGGATTGTAAGAAACTCAATATTGAAGCTAGCCTATTTATAGAGTTCCTTGCATGAGTACAAGCTGACACCTCATCCTTGCTTAAATTCAGCTTAAACCTTCTTAAGGCACCTCATGCTTACTTTACACCTTAAAATGCATGCTAACAAGATTTTTATACCTCACTACAACCTTAAACCGGTTGCCCTTATTATGTCACATAGTTGTCCAAAACGCATAGCTAACTTCTGAGGTCATCTCGACTAGTTTCTCGCCTAGACTACATAACCCAACTTAGACAAGTTATAACTTAAAATCCGTAACTCTTTTGACAAAACTTTCCTCTACAAAGTTTCTCTACAATGCGTTAACTTTCTTCCCTCAAACTTTCAAATTAAAACGCCAAACTATGCATTTTGTAGCTTTCAGGGAGTGCATCTTGCTCAGATTTACTCGCGAACTGACCTTCTCACCTTCTTTTATCCGAAAACGGCAACTTTTTCATATCCAAAATGCCCAAAAACCTTCTTCAATAAACTAGATTCAAATTTTGAACTTTCAAGACCAATTTGAGTGCAAACGCTCGAGTGAGGTTTGAGAAACTCCTTTTCGAAGTTAACTAAAGAGCCCAACCTCTACGATTCTTCTTTCTCGCAAACCTTAAATACTTAAAACCCTTTCTAACCTATAAAACCATTTCACCAAGTCAACCTAAAATGCCTAAAAAGTACTATTCTTTGATTCTTAACCAAAAAATTTCCTTCTTTCAAACCTCTTAAACTCTTTGGAAAAACTACACTACCCAAAGTTCGGGTCTCACATTACTGATATGAGATGTTTTGATATTATGTAATTTTTCAATTCAATCTCATTTATATCTTCTTTGTTGGAAATCTTTCTTCTATGATTTCATTGTTCTTTGTTCCGAATCTTTTTTAGAAGATATTGATATAGATTAGTATATTGTTATTGTGTGTGAAACCAAGGTTAATGTCTTCCGATAATTGAATTTGTATTTTTTTTTCAAGATTACACTGTTATATGTTTTTTAAGATTACATTGTGTGTAAGGATATATCGGTTTTGCAAAGCTATAGTTTTTCTAATTTTCTTTCTTCACTACTAATTGGAAACATCATTTTTACTCACATACTTTGAATTTTTTGAAGAGCATGTGGCATGTGGGTAGTAATGCTTTTAGATTAATTGACATTCTTGTTATTGGGTATGAGGCTTTTAAGGTTTTTGAAGAGCTTTTTCTGTTCTGGGTTTCCTAGTTAATTCTTTTCTTATTTGTACACCTTTTTTTTCAAAGACTTGGAACAGTTCTAGAAAAACATATGTTTGTTTTTCAGCTTTCAATTGTTTCATAGATTGAATCCATCCATTTGAGTCCTTTTTTTATGAACATAAACACCTACTATTTGGATAAGATATACATCTGAAATTTAAATTGGTAATATCTACTTTCGTTCCGTGAGTTCCCTTACATTACTGCATTGAACTTGTCCTTTCTTTGGCTAAATACAGCTTGGTGTTTCACAAAAGAACATAACTTGGTTATGATAGTTGATGTCTCACAAATTAGTGATTTGACGCACAGAAGCCCTAGGTCGTGTC
>JBBPDI010000015.1:5543678-5555551 GCA_037974545.1 Cucumis variabilis | reverse complement strand
GTGATTGTGTAGATAGCCAGGTGATCGTTGAAGGTTGAAGACTGAGAAGGCGTTCATGATTTCTTATTTAAAGTCTTGTATTAGGATTGTTTTATGTACTCTTGTAAAATATATACATAAACACAATATTAAGATTTTATTTTGTGTATGCACATGTAAAAGACAAATATTATAGTTTTAAAATAAATATTAATTTTATTGATTTGTTGGCGTAAAAAAAATATTTATCTACACGGAGCAATGTCAGTTTATAAAAAGTGGACAATAATGCAACAATTATATAAAAGTAAATTTGTAAAAATGGACTAAAAACCAAGGCTTTATTGTTGTTTTTAAACTGACATTGTTGGTCTCTTTAATGTCGGTTTTAAGGACAACAGACACTAAAGATCTTCAATAACACCATAAAAAATGTCGGTTTAAAAATGACATTAATAGCCATTAATGTCATTTCTAAACCGACATCAATGAGGCCTTTGATGTCTTTTTTAAACCGATATCAAAGAAAAAATGAAATTAAAGGCCTTTAATAACGCTAGCATAGATGTCGGTTGCAAACCGACACTAAAGGCCATTAATGTTGGTTTTAAATCTACATCAAAGGTTAAATTTCTTGTAGTGTTTCTTTAATTAACATGACATAATTGCTTTCATTTTTATATTTCGTCTTTCATTACTTTCATTTCTATCATTTCCTTCTTCATCTTCAAATATTCTCTTTCAAGAACTTTATTCTTGTGATCTTGTTGAGACAAAAAAGATAGTTTCGAACGAGTCACACCAAACTCAAATCCTCTTACATAACCATGATCAAGGCCAAGAACTTTACTCAAAAGCATCACCAACTACGTTAGTTGTTGAAATTGTCATCTACACCTCAGTTTGTTCAATGCGCTTCTAGCGACAATCAATACATAAACACAATATTTTAGAGCAACAAGAAACATTAAACAAGCAAACCAAGGCGTAAAAACTTATTCAGCCCCAACCTCACCCTCACCAACCTTAAACTTAGTACCCTACCCTTCAATTAGTCCAACAAAGTACAATATCTCAATCACTTTCAAAGAGAAAGAAGATTGTAAAGCCTAAAGACACTGTACCCGCATATACACTACATATATATAAACACGATATTTTATAGCAACAAGAAAAAAGATTGAAAACATACAAATATCTCGGCAACTTGTGCATTCACCGGTTGTCTATCCTTCTTTTTGTGTGCTTTAGTCCATAATGCAACCCTTGTGACTAAAGTTGGATATGGACTACTTTTTTTCTACAAAATGAGATTTATTCAATGAAACAACATAAAATATAGAAGCAAAATTGAAGTACAGTAATGACCTTTACCATCTCTTCAACCAAACAAGCATAATCTTTTCTACTACATGTATATGGGAGTTATTTTTTCTTCATGACTTTTTACTTTTCACTTTTCAACTACTCAAATAAAAGACATTCAAAATTCATACAAATTAATTATAAGAAAATGTAAGTGTATACGTTTTGGAGTAGACATTTACATACACTTGAATTTTGCATTAGTCTTCTCACTCACAAACTCCATCCAATCATCTACAGATTGAAAATTATCAGGCATCAGCTTCAAAATTGCATCATTTATTGGGGCATCTCAAATTTGTTTTAATAAGTGAGATTTTCCAGCCCTCCATAATCTACTCATCTCTTGGGAAAAAAAACTTTTTTTTTGCCAATCTTCCACATTGTACCTTGACTAAAGTATAAAATAGTTAGAAATCAAAGAACTTATTAGAGAAAAAAATTGCATTCAATCTAAGCTATTTAAGTGAAATAAAGTAACTTAATATCTTGATAGATTTCCATAACACTTCTTTCAATCTTTTTAGTAGTTTTAGCCAATTCTTACATTCACTGGTACAACCTCTCTCACTAATGGACCAAGAAAATAAGCCAATCATACCAATTCATCACCAATGGGTTGTCCATATTCATTGAAAACAAGGTTCACTCTCGATTATTTTTAAACGACCATTATCTTCATTTTTGTAGGTTTTCTTATTTTTTTTCTTTTGGCAAAGTAGTTGTTTCAAATGAGGGTTCTTCATTGACAACATGATCTTCAACTGCATGCCTTCTCATTAGGCAAAGTCATCGCTTTAAATGGGGGTTCTTCAAGTCCATTTACATTAGAAGTTGTTGCTTGCCTACAAATTGCTAATCTTGTTCGAGCAACCGGTAAGTCTAATGTAGGATTACCTTCAACTATCTTGTCATTAGGCTTGGGTGATAAACATTTGGGGTGAGCACTAATGAGAGATCTTTCCATGTCCTGCTCATTTGGAAGAAGCAAACTGTCACTAATAAGCTTCCTTCGTGTATACCTTTTCTTTCCTTCAACTCTTAGTTCCATGGTATCTTGTATGTGTTGTTTAATTTGAGATAGTGATTTGTTTCTATTTATTTCAACGTAAAAGCATCAATATTAACAAATAACAATTAAGCATAATTTTATAATATAAATATTTATCGTCCTTTGTGTTTTCACCATGATGGAGGTGGCTTATCCAGCGACATACTCATAGATATTGATACAAAGTGTTGCAAAAGTATTCATGAACAAAGTTAATTTGTAGTAAATAACTAACATCAAAATGATATTCATCTAGATGAATTCAATCCCTTGCAAAATAAAAGTTATGAAGTACAAAATAATCATATAGACCAACGCTTCTATAATGCATCAAACTACTTCTCAAATGAAAACACCTGCACAATCTTGTCTTGCATAAGTAAGCTCGTGTCACTTTCATCAACATCTTCAACCACACTAAGTATGTGTTCATTCCTAACCAAAATTATTATAAAGTTGTTATGTTACCATAGGATTTTGTATATCTTATGATGGTTCTCATGTTTTTTAAGCCCATTCAATGTGAAGCACATTTCTCAATACTTAAAATCATGTAATTTAATATTAAATATGTTTAAGTTATGGGATGATATAACACCAATTCAGTTATACATGTTTAAGGTAGGATCACTTAAGTAACCACCCCTCAAATTCGATAAGAGTTTTGGCTTTCTTATTTCATTTTCTAAGCCATATACTTCTGGGGGGTATTCCTAATCTAAGGGCTCACAAACCATTGGTAAATTAAGTTTCAACGGGAGAATACATAAGTCAAAATTATGAACAAATAAATTTGAATTCAAAATAACCCTTTCTTTTCACTTTCACTAGAGCTTTATTAGTATCATGAATAAACTCAATGTGGATCAATTCTCTTTCAATCATGAATTCAAGCAATCTTCTACCTATTTTCAATTTTTTGCCTTTTCACTACTTAATATCACCTTCCTTGTTACTATTATCTTCCTTACTACATTTATTGAGTATATTTGCCTATGTTCAAACTGTTTTCTCTAAAAGTCCCAACATGTAGAGACCTTGACAATTAAGGACTTCTTATGACTGTTCAAAGTGAAATTGTACATTCAGTTATCACAATGAAGAACACTTTCATAAATGGATTTTAGAAAGTATTAGTTGAAAGAACCTGTCGAGTTGGGAACCCCTGTGGAGATTTGAAGAAGTTTCTAATGAAGTGGATTAGCTAGGAGTGTAATAAAAAGGAAAGATTAATGATACTACTAATCTTTTTTAAGGGATCATTAAGGCTTTTATGCACAGAATAACCTATACTAAAATAAAATAAATGAAACCATATCTATTTTTTGTCAACTTACACGATCAAGAGATAAAAGGTCAAGTTAACTAGCCTTCAAATTAAATTTGTTCAAGTTTAAATAGTATCCTTAAATAGGCCCCAATAACCTCTTTTTTTTCTTTTTAATTAGAGGAACTTTGGTATGCTAGAATGAACTCTATCCACATCGTCACTTGGTTTGAGTGTGATGAGGATGATGCTTGTTCATTCGTCACGACTTGCATTGCAAGTTTGTAAGCATCCTTTACTAAAAAAAAAAAAAATCTTCTTTTATCATAGCTTTCATATCATTTCTTCATCCTCCCTTAGCCTATTGCAAGAAATGGAAGGAATAATCTTTGGCTTCTTTGAATTCTAGAAACCCTCTCCTAATTTTCTCCTCATTTTGTTTTCCCAAACACACCATTAAATAAGTTGCCCCTACCTAAGGAGTCATGGCTCATTCTTAACATTGAGACCAAATCCATTCCATACTTTAACAAATCATGTTCAAAAAAAAAAAAACTATGCCAAGCATATGAAGGGTCAATTCTAGCTTTGTGTTGTGTGATCGTTCTCATTGCGACAATATTTTATTCGAAAGACCATTAACAAGAGATTTTTAGGATTCTTTTATAATCTCTAGCTCTGCCTACTGAATGTTTGGTTGAACAAACTTAAATTCTCTAAAGCTAAGGTCCTTGTATTTTGCTCAAGTAATTGTGTCAATGAATATTTCTAAGCTTCCTAATTTATTAATGATATGTTCAAACATGGGAACTCACGATTAGACCACCTAATACAAAATATCATTTGGAGTAAATGAATTTTCAAGGCAAAACTCAAAGATGATGAAGAGCAGAGAGAATTTAAAATTTACATTGCTGTTGATGCAAAGAGATGGCAGGATGACAGAGGAGTGATGGGGTAGATGACAACAACGATTAATGGCAGAACTTTGACAAAGAGAGGAAGGCCAACAGAGGTTGTAGATGATGAGTGGCTGATAAGTGTTCCATGAAAGGGAGAGGTTGTAAACAGTTAGCAAGGATTGTAAACAGAGACAAACGACTGATTAGTGTTGCACGAAAGGCCAGTGGAGGTTGTCGGAGACAACAATAAAGGTTGGACGAAAGTGGAGTCATGCGTGGTGGCGAAGCTTCAGACAAAGAAGGTTTCTGAAATTTGAATTTGTGTGGAATTGGTGTTTCGATGAGGGGTGAGGGTGCATGAAAAGGGGGCTTTAGCGAAAGAGGGTTTCTGAAATTTAAATTGGATTGAAATTCAGGTTTCAATGAGGGTGGGGGTGCATGGCCCACCGATGTAAATTCGGGTAAGGGTTTCTAAAATTTGAGAGAATTAGGTGAATTGAAAGGAAGGAAAGAGGTGAGAAATTTTGGGTCAGCCTTTTAATTTTTTATTTTTAATTTCAGGTACTTTTTACTTTAATTTTTCAATAGCTCTATTTATAATTGACTATCATCAAGGGCTATTAAAAGGCCCATTTCTTGTAACGTGTTTTGCATGTAACAGTGTTTATTTAAATTGGTGTATGTTTATATGACTAATTAACTAATTTTATTATAGTTATAAAATTTGATAATTAGAAATTGTCAACCTATAATAAAGAGTTGCAAGCAAATATAGGATATTAAGATAAATTTAATTTATTTTAAATTGTTTAAAATTAAATAGACATAAGATCACATTAAGTCTAATAGAATTATAATTTTGCCTTGTTTTAGGTTAATAAAACTAAGTACAACAAATAAGATTTAAGGTTACAAGGGAACTCCACCGCTAAAGTTTTGTCTAAGGCTAGAGGTATTTAAGTTGACGGTTTGAAGAACACCTCCTCCCTAGGAACTAACCCGAAACTGACATTGAATTAACCTTATTTCTATTAGCATAAGATGTCACTAGGTAAATTAAATGGTTCAATACACCTAGAAACTTTAAAGTCAAGTTTTATTATCAAAGTTATAATAATAATAGACTTAGTTAGATTCCTTTAGTCAGAATTTAGCTAAGTGTACAACAAGCCCTAAATTAATATAATATTTTAGTGGGAGAAAAATGATAAATATGATATATCAATTTTTAGCTCTCACATCCTTAAGAGTTCACACGTGATATCTATACTCGACTTCGTGTGGCCTTGGGCACGGTCTCACTTTGAAAAGTGTTTTTATGTGTCAATAACAATGTAAATAGGAGAAATCATCATAGTAAGAGGTAGAAGGGCGCGAGTCAACATATCCTACAATCTCTTCTATTAGGTTGCACCGTGAGATTTTTATTATATGCCTCCATGTCATCTTAGAGAGACAATTCCTTTGGTTGTCCTAATCATAGAAGTCAGCCAACACAAACTCCAGATATGGATAGTGTTTCTTAGTTTAATCTTCAACGGTTGTCTTTCCTGACGGTAGCCTATTGAAGCGTACCTCTGAAATATAAAAATGGTAGGGTTACACTTATAAGATAAATTAAGTTAGTTAATGAATCAATTACCGAACAATGGAAGCTAAGAACTATCAAAATTAGAGTAAATCTGGTATTAATAATTACTTGGTATTTCAACATGTTTTCTTCGATAATCGCTGGCACTACTAAAAAACAAAAAAATAATCGGTAAAAATTAAGCAACGTGAAACTTGAACATAAATATGATTCATTAATTGATGATTTATGTTTTTTCTTCATGGAGGAATTTGTTGGAATTTTTTGTCCTAAAACTCGTAGTTTGTAATCATATTTTGTTCAATAAAGGCGTTATTGAGAAATTGAATATTATAATCTTAAATCCAATAAACTAAGAATCGAGGCTATTTCTGAGTAACTTGAACTTTATGTAGAGACATAAACGTGGATCAAGTTCGAGTATATAACCTAAATGGTCTATAGTATATGAATAATGGTTGGGCACCTTATTTAGAGAAACTATGGATGCGACCCGCTTTGTAGTAAGTAAAAATGAGGTGATCCTTAATTGTTCATGTAGAGACATGAAAGTGGGGGCAATCTATGTAAAGTACTTACATAAGATTGAACCATGAAATAGTCACTTTTACGTTATAACACCGTTTATTATTTAAAACTGACCATCTCGATTATAGATAACCTAGGTAATTTAATCTTAATCCTGAGCTAACTATGAACTCCTGTTCACACGAGATTATCCTTAGATCTATATAGGTGAGGGCAGCTCATCATCGTTGGCCCAATAAGCCTCCCATTTTGGGGTAAGATTTGGTGGTATATATTAGGGTTAATAGATAAGTTGTTCTCTTAAGCATTGAATCAAAGTCTTAAACAAGGGGCCCTACCCTCTCATTGACCCAAGAGGGATTAAGTTTATAGGTTGTACCTTAAACCAATTGTTTAATAGTGGATTAGTGGGAATTAAGGACCAAGATGTAGTCTCAGAGGTAAAATAATATTTTGACCCAGCGGAGGTTATGAACAACTTGTGAAGGATTAACTTACTGATTATGGTTTTATCAAATGGACACAAATATATCTATAGTGAGGGGAGTGCAACTACGAGACTTTAGTCGAATGGACTCGTTAGTTAATAAATGTTGATTAACTCGGTCTAAAAGAGTTTAGCAAATTAATTTTGAATCTTTAGAGTCCATGATCTATAGGTCTATTAAGTTCCCTTGCTAGCTCGTATGGAATAAATTTAGAACAGTGTAGTGAAATAAGTCGAATTGGGAGAAGAGGGAGAAGAGGGAGAAACTCACAAGTATATGTGATATAGCCATTGGATTTAAGATTACAATCAGAGCTTTATGTTTAAATGGAATTTAAATACTATAAAATATGAATACGGATCCATACTAAAAAGCTCGGAATTGATGGAAATGGTCAAAGATTGTAAAAAGTTAAAATATTGAATTTTTAACTTTGAAAAGTCAAACTTTAATCAACCTTATATTCAAATGTGATTTGAATTTTGGAAAAATGAACGTGTATTCATGCTCGGGAGGTTGGAATTAGTTGACTTGAAATGTCAAATGACCATTTTACCCTTGGACTAAGTTAGTGAAAAATCTAACATTTTATTGGATAATGCCACTATCACTTAGTGGAATATGTGGCTACATGAGATATAGACACCTAGCCACTAAGTTTCACTAATTGTTACGGGATTATTAGATGTTGAGATTTGGCTAACTACATGTAATTTTGCATGTAATTAGGTTATAAATAGGGTTGTTTTCTTTTATGTTAAAAACTTTTACCCTTTTTTAGTAATTTTTCCTTTTTTAGTAATTTTGGAAATTACAAAAATTATTACTCTAAAATCTCAACCAAACTTCTACCTTCCAATTTCCATACATCTCCCTTATTTCCTTCTACTAATCGGGTTCCACAACCCGATTTTAAGTCTGGAGATTAGTGGGTCATCTCTAGTGGTTGTTTCGATTTAAGTTCGTGAGGAGATATCAAGATTTTAGAAAGCTTCAAAGGTATATTTTTTTAAACCCTAATTCTTTTAGTTTAGGATTGCATGTTAAATAGGTGCAATTAGGGTAATCTTTCGATTCTTTTTTCGCTGTGCATGTCTCTTTCCATCAGAATTTACCCATTACTTCCTCAAAATGTGTCTCAAACTATCAAGGATGCATATTACCACTGGACAAAATCCAATGACATGGTCCAAGTCTACATCTTGGCCCGTATGTGTAAACCCTAGCTTTAAGGATTTTAGTTAGTAAAAAAATGAAGAAAAAAGTAAATTAAAAGGATGTTAACAATAGAAAATGTTAGGTAATAATTTTTTGATTCAAATATTGGTAATTAATTAAAATTTATTTATTTAAAAAAAAGAAAAAGGAAGAGAAAATATCAATATAAATGTCATATATATATTATATACACCATACATATAATATATAGATACATGTATATTCCCAAGTTAAAATATGTAAAAGGGAAATTAATAAAAGAGAAGAGAAAGAGGATAAAGATATCACCTCAATCGATGCAGTTTTTTGTTTAAGAGTTCATTGCCAATCTATTTCTTTAATAAGTTCAATCTTTTTGTTAATTAAAATAAAAAATTAGAGAAGTGTAGAAAGAAAACTTAAAGAAGAAGAAAAAAAGAGTTGTGATTTTAAGAATGAAAGATACAAAAAAAAAATAAGCAGCCATGGTTGAAGCTTGGTTATATACCTTCTATGATTTTTAAGTTTGTTTATGTTGCACAAGAGAAATTAAAAGATAAAGTTAGATATTTTTTTAAGTTAACTCAATTTTTAACGATTTTCATGAAAGAAACTCGAGAAAATTCTAATGTATGATGCATGAAAATATTAATGATACATGCTACCATATAATATAACAATTATATTAAATATGATGCCATAGCATGCTAAGATAATCATGCAACTAAAATACGTCACTTAGATTTAAGAATTATTCATGATAATTACAATCATAATGTGAGATTTTAAACTATACGACCTACCTTATGCATATAATTGATTTAGTTAATTATCATATACAATAATAAATTAAATAACAAAATAGATCGAATTTGACACACCTAAAAAAATCATCAAATTAATATAATCATATAATATTAATTTAATTAGTAAAATAAAAAAAAATAATTTAATAAATGAAAAACTACACGTTGCAAACATTTGCAACAATGGAGAATGAATTGCCATTTTATGAGAAACCAAACCTCGATACTTCAAACATGTACCTAAATAATATACATGTTTTTTTATTTTTTTTAATTAAGCCCTGCTGCAACTCTCTCTACAAATTTGAATTTGTACAGAAGTGAAAAAAATATTTTAAAAATCGTCATATTCACAGAAACATTGTTATGTAACAACATGACTTAAAAACTCAATTACATAATTAAAATCTCCAAAACACAAAGCCCTTACATCAATCAAATTAATGAAATGCAAAAGGAAAAAATATACTCACCTTTTCTCTGAATTTTGTTTTGAAAAATTGCACAATCTGGCTTTGATACTAATTGAATCAATGGAATTCCCATAGCGAAAGCATATGAACACCATGCAAATGGAATTCAATTTGAATAAACAAAAGAGAATTCAGAGAAAAGAAAGAAAAACCTAAACAAGCTTCCAAGGAGGAAAACAAAAAAGAAACTAACTTTGAAGTCTTTCTCGTTATTCTCAATGATAAAATAAACAAAGAGTTGTGGGCTTCTTTGATTTGAATTAGTGATGAGAGTTTTTTTTTTTTCAAAATAGAGAGATCCTGAAATAAAAAACCCAGAGCATAGAGGTTAAGATCAATTATGTATGATCTTAAACATTTTTAAAAAAGATAGAGGGGGAAGATATCAAATAACTTCATCCCTCTCCCTTTTTATCTATTAATTAAAAATATGTTAATTAATAGAAAATAAAATTAAGGAGCATTTTTAAAAATAGCAAAATAACTTAAAATATTTACAAGTTATAGCAAAATTTTGAATTATATCACTGATAGTATTCTATCACTATAGCATACCAATGACTATCAGTGATAGAATTTCCTATAGGTTGTAAATACTTTGTAAAATTTGTTATTTTTAAAAAATTTCCTAAAATTAATATATATTCAATCATATTATATCTCATATAATATAAACTTTATATTATATCTAATATAATTTAAACTTTATTTTATATCATATAATATAAACTTTATTTTTTTTAATCTTATTCAAATATTTAATTCTCTGTAAAAAATTTATATTATAATGTATCAAATATATTATATAATTGTATTATATACAATTTATTCCCTTTAGTCAATTTGAACAATTCAAATTTAAACCAAAATAAATTTGATTCTCATTTATACTTATTGAGCTAACAATGGGACCTTATGGACGTATAGATTGAACCTCCAATGATATGAGATTAATTAATTAAACTCTTTAAACTTGTTTGAGAGAAGAAAATGAATGAAAAGAAATAAGGGGATTTAGTCATTTACCCATACGTGGGAAGGAAAGGAATAGGGTTTTAATCTCTCCTTTTTCCTTCTCAATCTGTCTCTTTCTTCTTCTCAATCTGTGTACTCCATCTCTTTCCTTCCTCTCAATCTCCCTTCAAATCCTCTATAACCTTTCCTCACCCTCTGACTTCTCCTCACATAATCCCTCCTAACCCACGTTTATGTCTGGGTTATCGTCTTCACCATCTTCCTTTACACCGTTATTTTCTCCACCAATTTGTTATTTCACCCACTTTATCTTCATCGATTTTTTCTCCACCGAAAAAATATTTCACCCACTTTGTCTTCACTAGTTTTTTCTCTACCGATTTCATCTTTTACTGTCTTCATCTTCACCGTACATTTCTCCACCGATTTCATCTTTCATCATTTTTTTATCCACCAATTTTGTATTTGCCTTCTTCAACTTCGGTCTCCGTCGTTGTGGGTTTTGTTGACTAGCTTCATTTTTTAAAAAAATTGAGGCATTTGATTCCTTTTCGTTGTTTGGAGTTTTGTTGACTGGATTGATGATTGCTTGCATGGTTTGTCTTTTAGACTTGCCGCTCGGACCTTACCTTGATGCTTGGTATTCCCCTTATTGCTCGAATAACCTTCTTGCCACTCAGACATCTCTTTACTTATAAGTGATGGATACTACATTTGTAGTTGCTATGGTGGTTTCGAATAAAGTAGGGATTAAGGTAACATTTTCTTGATTCTCTTTCATTGCCAATGATGGGGTCTTTTCTATTAATTTACATATGCATATTTCAATTCCATTTTTTAATGTTCTGTGATGTTCTTCATTTACCGATGATAAGGTCCTTTGTTACTTTTTTTTTATATTCAATGCGTCCAATATTTTTCTGTTATATGATGTTCTTCTTGTTTTGATGCTGAGGTATTTTTCTTTCGGTCTGTTCTGTGATGTTCTTCTTTTTATTCTAATGCTGAGGTATTTTTCTTTTGGTATACATATGTAAGTTTTGATTCCATTGTGTGTGAAATGCGATCATTGCGTATATTTTTTTTTTGTTTCTGTGTACAATCTACAATTACCTATGTTGGAAGTCTTTGTCTTTAACTGAACATGTTATTCTATGATATTGAATAGGGTTTAATGTCACACCCCCTCCCAGACTACCTGCTAGCTTAGACCGAAAGACAGTGTGAAGCCGACAGACACAGCTTTTCTCT
>JBBPDI010000015.1:5529989-5543578 GCA_037974545.1 Cucumis variabilis | reverse complement strand
ATATATCAGGACAAAACAATCTACTTTTTAAACATACCAAAACTTTAGCCTCATCCAAACTAACTTTGATTTCCGAAAGCCATTGCTTGTTTCTGATCTGCAATTCACATAAACCTAAAATTACCAAACATTCCAATAGTTCACAATTAAAATAAGAGTCTCTCAATAATCAACTTCAAGCTAAAATTACCAAACATTCAATTAGTTCACAATCAAAATAAAAGTCTCTTAGTAATCAACTTCTTTTTCTAGTTCATTTTCCAAAGTAGAATCCATTTTTGCACAATCTAACTCTAAAGAACCATTAAGAAACACTAAAATTTATCCAAACTCCATATTCATATCCTTTCTCACACGGTTTAGAAATTTGAGCATCTACCAATTGTAACTTAAAGATCTCCAACTACAATAAAAGGATTCTCTTCAGAATTCTAACAACCAAATTCTACTTATCCCATTTATCTATCTTGAAATCAGAGGTGAAATATATAGAAAATACTTGTATCAAAGGCGGTGAAAGACTTGAATTTTCGAGAAACTCCACCATATGTAGCAATTTGTTCTAGTTTAAATAGTCTGCATTCTAGAGTCATTAAAATGCCCCAAAATATAACAAACAAAAGTAAATCAGGTATTATGCATTAACACAATTTAGAGCATCATCAAAACTTGTATATAATTAATTAGTGACATTATGAGTTAACATTCAATACATAATTTACAAAGCAGTGAATTATTTTTTCAAGCTAGTGAAGAATGATATCAATTAAAGCATAACTCATAAGATAAGTCAATAATAACAATACTCCAAAGCTATTCAAATGCAAGGATATTTGTGTTACCATGGTCAGATACAATCCCTAACATACTCCAAAGTTTAATGTAAAATTTTTATTGCAAATAGTAGTAGTATAATCAGCAAACAAGAGAATAACCCTATAAAGTATAAAATTTAACCTTATATGAATCAACAAAACAGCAAATAGTATTTAGAAAAACATGATGAGTTACTGTGGATACTGTAGTCATACAAACAAGTCAAAAAAGGAGAGAGATGATACTTTTTTATGTAAGTATGTATTTAATTTGTTTTAAATACAAAAATCTCACATGTGATATTATTTTTCAATAGATGTGGTTCTTCAACGCTTTTCTAGTTTTTCCTAGAAAGGAAAAGTTATTGGAAAATCATAATAGGAGTAATTATTTTACATAGCTCCTCCCAATATCATTAAATAAAAGAGAAATTTCATCATTGATTAGAGAATTAGAAAGTCCTTTGCATCCCCTCCATACTTTCGCTACCCCCTTGCAATGGTGTAACTAGAAAAATACTTTTCTAGTTTTTTCTGTATGTTCCAATGTTTCCAATTTTCCAAACTAGAATAATGTCTCACCTCATGGAAATGGTACCTTTTTCTATGTTTAACAATTTCTTTAGTAGCATTGAAAAACATGTCCATGAGCATTTTCTTTCCTAGATTATTAGAAATTAATGCAGTAAATCAAAATTAAATTGGTTCTAAGATTATAAGCATAAATTAGATTGATAGTTAGATTATAAACTTAAATCCCCTATGAATTAATAACAAATATCCAAGCTTGTCACATAAAATTTTATCACAGTCAGAACTTACTACTTCCAACATTGCCATATATGTACAGTCCTCTAAGAGCATGTGGAGCAGAAGGACATCAACCTACAAGTGATCCAACTTCTTCTCCCGGTTAAGGAATGAAACCCATTTTCCAACTCTGGGTTCAATATTTTCAGACTTTTTCCTAAGGAAAAATAAATGAATATTTTCAAAAGATCAAAATTTACAAAGTTCATAATCATATGCCACAATGCTTTTGCTTTTGTTGGTTTATTTCTCACTGCTTGTTCCAATAAACGCTCTGATAATTGTTCTTTTGTGCCAATGATATATAGCCTATTGGGTTTAGGCACGAGAGGGGTAGTGATAGATGTGTTAATCTAACTGAGATGTCCAAGTATACCTAACAGTCCCTCTTAGCAGACCTATTATAAGTTTTTTGTTAAAAAAAAGAGTAAAAAATAGTATTCTATAAGCTCAAATTTAAAAAATATAATGGTTGTCAAAAGGGGCATCAATATCAATTTTTCTTGGTAAAAGAATCTCACATAAATTAACTTTCACATTTTGCAGCTTGCTGAAGGAAGAACTAAATCTTCCATGAGTGAAATTGTTGAGAAGAGGAAACAAATTGAGATGAATGATTTTATTGAACCAACATAAAGTACAGTACAAAATCCCATCATAAAAATGGTAACCACAATTAGAGATAATATTCAAACTTCCCAAGATGATGAATTTCCAATGAAGAACAATAATAACCATAATGATCACTATTTTTCTTCATCTCATATGAATCACAATATAAACCCTTTACTCATAGTTTTCTTCACAATCAATGACCTAAAATTAGTTGGAGAAAACTCCCAATTTATTTTCCTAAAAGAGACCCTTCAAAATCTCCTCCATTTTTACCAAAAGAAAAAGTTGATCAAATCCCTTTCTCCTTCGAACAACTCCCACAAATTCTATCTTCTTTCTCTTTCTCTTCAAATTCCCCTCAAGCTCAAGCAGTCAAAGAAACCCTCCAACAATGTGAGTTGAAACCCATCAAAGGAGAGACCAAATTTTGTGCAACTTCAATGGAATCATAATATTGGATTTTGTAAGAACATCCTTAATAATTCGTACAAAATCTTCTCAATTATCATCATCATTCAAACTTCTCAAAATTTCACATCTCACAAAATCCAATGTCCATTTATAAAATTACATAATCTTTGATACCCCCAAGTTAATTTCAACTTCTAAGCTCGTGGTTTGTCACACTATACCATATCCTTATGCTATTTAATATTTTCATTACCAAGAAGGAGATAATAATATTTTTGTCCCCTATATAATATACCAACCTCAGGGTAGGAAGTTTCTAATAATTGACACTAGAATTGAACAAATAGGCTAATAATAATAATATACCATTAGTTGGACTTCATGAGTTGCAGATTATTTTCTTCCACTAGTAATGTAAATGGGTTGGATTCCAAAATTCTCCTTCCAGTTCCACAGTCAAAATATGCTTAGAAAATAAATTGTATAAAACAAAGCCACAATCCACATCCTAAAAAACCCTATTTTTCTCTCTCAAGAATTTTCACAAACACTTTCCGTACTCAAAAAATTTTCCCACTAAACACCCACTCTCTAACTTTCAAAGATTTCTTGATCTACCATAAACAATATGATTATTAAGATTTTTTTAGGAAACAATCAGAGACATACATCACATATATATGGGGGAAGGGGTAAATGAAAAGGTGAGAAACTATTCACAAATGGTTTTGTTCCATTTTTTACACCCTACTGATTAAAATCAAAAGAGGGAAAGACACAAAAGTAAAAGGTATTAAACACTAACTTGTCTTCAAAATCTTTAAAACGAGTGTGGGTCGCCGTTGATGAGAAAACGAGTGTGGGTCGTTGTCTTTGAAACATTTAGATTCGACATCGCCGTGGGTCTCCGTCGCAATGTCTCCATCGTAGTGGATCTCCGTCGTTGAGAAGAAAGTTCATGTAGATGAAGAAGAAAGAAAGGGGAAATAAAAGTAAGTTTATATTTTAATAATTTTTAATGAAAAGTTGGAGGAAAACTAAGGGGGAAAATATATTTAAATAATTTTTAATAAAAATTATATTTTATTATTTACTTTTAAATTCCATATTTTCACGCTAAAAACGCAAATTTTGACCTTTTATGACAGTTTTTTCTTTCCTCTTTTCAATTTGGGATGTATACAACTGTCATAGTAGGTAGGTTTTGTTGTAGTGGGGATGCAGATGCATGCTATGCAACAATAGATCCAAATCTCCAATTGACATCCAATTCAATGGAGAATGAAATATTAGTTCTCTATACATAAGAGGTAAATTATGAAAATGAATAGATTGTTGATTCAAGATGCTCTAACCATATGACAAGAGATAGAAAGCTGCAAAACACAACAATGTACAAAAGAATTTGAGTTGTAGTAACTACAAACAAATTGAAGTTACCAATAGCTCATGTTGACAAAACTATGATAGTGTCTCATTCCAATTCCAACAAGTGGAACTGGGGTAATGTATTTTATGTGCCTGAAACGCAAAAGAATTTGCTGTTAATATCTCAATTGACATCATTTGACAACTTCATCGTGTTTGGACCTGATCGTGTCATGGTCTACCAAAATTTGGAAGTTAGTGGCAAGCTATTGATAGAAGGACGAGAAATGGGTTCCATCTATGTGATGTTAGCATAAGATGCCTATGTGGATAAGTAAAGGCACCTAAGGACAAAGTGCATTGATTCCATTGGTGTGCGTTGAATTTTATGTCCTAAAACTCGTAGATAGTAAATGTAATCCATTGACTATTATTAATAAAGTGTTATTATTATAATTTCAACAAAGTGTTATTGATTGTTATTAACAAAATGTTATTATATTATCATTTCAATAAAGTGTAATTGTATTATTAGTTTTGTCTTAATAACCTACATCCAATAAACTAACATCCTAAGTTGTTTGATGAGTCTTGAACTGTATATAGAAACATACAAAGATCAATGTTTGAGATACAACTTAAAGGGTTTATAGTATAGGGATAAGGCTGGGTACCTTATCTTAGCCTTATCCATGTAACACAATGAATACAACTCATTTTTTATTTGATACAAACAAAATGATCCAACGCATTCGTGTAGTTGACATGTGAGTTGGGTTACTTTGTGCAATGTGTTTGCACAAGACTGGACAACAAAAAAGGAACCACTAGATGTATAACTTTGTTGACTATTTAGATTTCTATTCTATTAGAATGATCTAGGTAACTTAGTCTTAATCTTGGGTGTATTAGAAATTTTTGTTTGCAAGGGATTGTCATTTGATTTGTATGGGTGAGAGTGGTCAGACTGCAGACTCAATAAGCCTATCATTTTGGGACAAGACCGAGCAGAGAGCTAGGAACATAATCACATCACTCCTTGATTTTAAGGTAAGTAGATGAGTATTCCTTTAAATGGTGTCATCAAAACTTGAACAAAGGGCCCTACCCTCTCTTAACACGAGAGAGATTTATGTTTATTGGTTGCACCATAAACAAGTTGTTCATTAAAGAAGCATATTGAAATTGGACTAAGAAGTAACTTAGGTGAAAAATGGTAATTTTACCTAGTTGGTGTTACAAACATTCGTGAAGGACTAATTTAGTTTTATTAGTCTACATCCATGAACACAAAAATAGATCTACAGTGAGAAAAGTTTAGATGTAAGCCTTTAGTGGAGTGTACACACAACTAACGAATATAAATTAATGTGGTTAATGAGTTTAGCTAATTAATCTTATATCATTGTAGCTTCTAATCTTAGGTCAATTCGGTCCCCTTCCTAGTTCGCAAAGGGTAATGAGGTTAATATATCTTAGATATAATTTGAAATGTTCAAATTTACTTAGGAAAATAATATAATGTATGATGATGCATTATAATATCAAGTTCACGTTTTAAATTAAACTTTATTATATAAATTTAATTTTGAATATGATTCAAAGTTAATTTATGAGAGAGTAAAATATTTAAATGAGTTCAAATAGTAATTTAATATAAATTAGATTCATATTAAAACTATAGGTTAAAATTTAATGTGTATATGATACACGTTCAACCTATAGGTTATGAGAGAAATTTATTATGAATATGATTCAAATTTGTGAACCAAGTTAAGCAAGTAAAGTAAAAAAAAAAGAAAAGAAAAGAAAGAAGGTAAGAGAGTTAGAGAGAAATTTTGAATGAAAGTGAGTGAGTGAGTATTTTAAGGATAAAAGGATGTTCTCTTTAAAAGTGTCTATCGTTTGTAAATTTTCTTAACACAAAAGTGTCTCTTTTTTGTGTCAATTTCTAGGTTAGAATGGAAGGAAGTAACAAAATATAGAACCAAAATAGTTTTTATTTTTAATGAAATGGTTATGATGAATGAAATGGAGTGGATTTTAACTATATGCTAAAAATGCTTTTAATCTTTGACCTAATTTTGGAAGAATAAATTTTACTTTCTAAAATCATATCATTTTACTGCCACCTTGCCTGCCTTCTTTACCCTTTTCAATGGTAAAAGTCCACTTACCTTTTATTTAAAAATAGATTCACTTATTTCGGAATCTATTTGTTTATTATTATTCTTCTTTTAATATGAAAGACTACTCCACTTTCTCAAAATAATAATAATTATTATTATTAATTAATTAATTAAAGAAAAAAGAAAAAGAAGAAAACCACTTATAATAGTGTAGATTTATAAGATCTTTTACACTTAATTTTACCTTAATAATTTAATAATCTCTTTTTTTAATGAATTAAAATCTATTTTATTTCGTTGAAATAAACTTAAAATGTAATTGATATAAACTTGAATAAAGTTTCTTTTACTTCTAATATTATTTATTAATAATAGGTTATTAAAATATAAATGTGACATTCTATTTTTCAAAGATTTGAACAAAATAAAGTGATTTATTAGGTACTTAAAAGGATGGATCAATCAAAATTAAATAGACAAAAGCTAAAAACTAGAAGTACAAGTAAAATCAAGTTGAACGAATTTGAAAAAATAAAATGTAACTATTAAGTAAGTGAATTGATTGAAAGAGACTTCTAATGATAGATGAAAAAAAATGGTAATAGGAGTAGTCACATTATAGGTAAAATCAAAGCATTAAATTGATCTATAGTTTCTTTTATAAGCTTTTTCACGAAATAGTGTTTAATAAAACTAAAATAATCAATTAAATTTACCTATATATAGTTGAATTATTTGAATCAAATACAACAAATAGAAAATTAAAGACATAGAATAGCATTTGAGGAGAAAAAAAAAAAGAAAAGAAAAGAAAACGACCAAAAGGAGCACAAGAAATGAAATGAATATTTAAGAGATTTAAAATATGTTAATGGATTGTTGAAGATGAAAAGACTTAAATGCAAAGCACCAAAAGAATTTTAATTTGATGTTAGAGGATTCACCACGTGTACTCAAAATTAAAATTCATAGGGCCCCCACACACTCATCCTATCATCTCAACTTTCACTTTATATTAAATTAACTTTATATTAAATTAATTACTCTTTAACCATATGTGTCTTCCATTTGACCTAAGAATATAAAATTACTACACATTCTTTTTTTAATAACAAAAAAGTGTTCAAAATTCGTTAAATTATTTAATTATTTAAATACCTTAATATAAGTTTTTTTCTTTTTTTTACCTACGATTTTGATATTTTTAATTCAATAGCTTCCTCTCTTCCTCAAAATTCAAACGAATCAATCCCCTAGGATGTTTGGCTCATGAGTTTGGAATTAGGGGTTTAACATTTGAAGTTAACTCCATGTATGAACTTTAAATAAAATTTATGGAATTAAGAAACGAAACTCATGGGTTTGAAATATGTTCTTTTTTTTTCCTATTAAATGTCATATGTTTTAGAAAAAATTTCATTTCAACCTCTTATCAATGATAATTGATGATCGTTGGCAACAAACGTTAGCCAACTTTACGATCAATCGACGATTATGATGACCGGTCATCTTATCTGTCATCTTCATATCATCTTGATCGTCAGCTCCGATTGTCTTGACTGTCGATTATCGATCGTCTTAATCGTCGGTGACCAGTCATCTTGATCGTTGGTGACCTACAACTTTGGATGTTACTTTCGTCAGGTGAACATGTTGATCAATGACGACCAATCTTATCATCAATTACGATGTAGTGCCCATTAACAAATGGTCGTAGTGATAGTCAATGACCAATAGCCATGACCATTTGCGATTGATTGTCATGATGGTGGACGGACAACAAATCGTCTTAAACATTGGTGGTCGTTGATCATCTTCACCATTAATCTAACAATCGTCTTCACCAAGGCTTCCTACACTCTTTCTCATGGGTTTGAATAGTAAACACTATTCAAGACCATGAATTACCTTTTTTTTTTTTTCAGTGATACCCATGTCTAGAATAGAATGGCCATCTTGAAGTAAGTGTTTTAAAGTACGCATTTTAAGTACTAGTTCGCGTTGAGACTAGGCAACACAATGAAGGGAATTGCGATCAAGAGTAACTAGGAGTTTTGGAGTTCAACGCGAGATGAAGCCAAACGAGGAGAGTTATGATTTTTTTGGGAAAATTTCCTAATTGTGCTTAATTAGTGGGTTACGTGTCAAGGTTAAGCTTAAGCACAAAGAAAAATGTTAAACTAACATTTGTAGTACTTCAAGTAGGAGCTTGTGAATTAAGAAAGCTTAAGGAGTGACTAATCCCAACTTAGGATTAGTATAAATAGGAGAAGAGGACAAAAGAGAAGGATGTTATTATGAAATTTTGCTAAGAGAAAGAAATTAAGTTTTGTGCTACTGAGAAGCTATCAAGCGATAAGAAGGTTTAGGTTAGGTATTCACAGAGAAGAAGGAAACTCAGTGTAGTGAGCGATTTTTAAAGATACTAAAGATTTTAAAGCTTTTTTTTCTAAGTTTCATGTTATCTTGTATTGTTGTATAATACACGTTAATGTTTATGAAAATCATGATTTCTAAAGAAAGTTTTTATGTGATGTTTTAAGTTATGTGTTTCATGTGATGATATATGAATTGCTTGTATACGAGTAAACCAACTTTATTCCTATCAATGGGCTAGCTATTATGTGCATATAATGAGTCAAGGCAACCATGGGGTCTATGGACACATGGTGATGAGAAGTTGACTAATGCATTAAGTTGACAACCTGAGCAACGAAAAATAAAGTGAGAAATTCTTAGGAGATCAGATGTTGGTGATGATGCGTTATCACAATAGTCCATGCGTGGGGATGATTCATGTTTTTCGTGAAAGGAATAAGAAAGGCTAATGTGTGGTTTGTGATTTGTGATTTGTGAATAAGGCATTGAAGCCTGTTTTATGAAAAAAAATTGTGTTCATTGAATTGTATGCCCCAAAAAGAATTTTTAAAAAACCTCACTCACTAAGTGTTTGACTTATGACTTAAGTTTCCCTCCCCAGGTTACAAGGCATTTAGGCGAAGTTGAGAAGAGTAAGGCAAGCTGCTACGCGATAACACATTGGCTAGGCATTTAAGTTTGAGCTTGAAGGAGCGAGCTGCACTAGGCGTTGGAGGCCTTAAGCTTTGTTTTAAGTTTTTGTTGTAAAGAAAGCATGTACATTGTATTTGGAATGCAAATTGTTTAAGCAATAAAGAAGTTTGTTGTTATCGTGTGTTGTATGTTCTTATCGCTTAGTAGTTTAAGGACTTAAGTTGAACTAGATGATGAAGCTAAGGTTCAAGGATTTAAGTTGAGTATTCTGGTGTTTCATTTGAGGCGATATGACTGCCAGATCATGTTTTCATGCCGCAACAAATGGTTCAGGACACGTTGTGGAGCGAGGCATATCATTTTCTAATTCAATCAAGAAAATTTGTCAGCCAACTCTGAACACACTTCAAGTGACCATTGTCGACCTACTACTGGGTGCCATTTCTCACAACTCTGTCGATGAATTTTCAGCCACCAACTCCGAATATTGAAAAATGAATCAAAATGAATTTTTGAAAAACTTTTTTTTTCTAAGACATTCTAAATATGTCTTTGATTTAATCACAATAATATTTTTTTAAAATGCGCATTTTTCATTCTTCTATTTTCTTTTCTTATGAAGCTTTTTTTTTTAAATAATGATTATTGTTAGATCATCTCTTCTTTGTTTAAAATTAATATTTCATTCATTTTAGGAGATTTTGTTTATTTTTATATATTTTTTCTAGGTAAAAATTCATGACCTATCTATTGTGATCTCAAGTATAAATCAAATATTAATATATTGGTAATATAGTGAAAATTGTAAATATATATCACATATAGCATGATTTATTTTTAGTTTAATAACATTTTTTTTGTTGTCAATTTAACTAGAAGACTTATAACTTATTTGGATTGACTTAAGAAAAAATTGTGTGTGTGTGTGTCTTTTATATAAACAAACTTATTTTTATTTAAACTCTTTTGATAGGAGTGGTTTAAAATACATTACATGCATATCATAGGAAGACAGACTAAAAACTCTACTTGACTTTAGCTTTTACATGACTATTTTGGTTATGCTTATTTTAAAACCTATTAGACCCTTTTTTTAATGTTGCTTAACTAGAACTTCATAAGTATCATCTGATTACATAAATTTTTATATTTTGTGAATGATTTGTAGTATTCCTAATTAGACCATTCATGTTAATGCAAATATAATCAAAACTATTGTTATCGAATGTTCAAATTTCATTTTTACATTATTGTCATGAAAATCAATAAATTCAATAAATTGAATTAAAGGTTCAAAAGATGAAAAACAATCAATTAAAATTTTGATACAAGATAAATTTAGGATGCACAATTCAAAAAAAAAAAAATTAGTTAAACCAAGGAATTCTAAACCAAAACTCCAAATACAAACATTAGAAATCTAGATTTCCAAATGCTGCACTCACATCTGTAATTTCTAATTATTAGAACTCCATCAAATAAACCTAGAATTTAATTTTCAGACATTTGATTTCAAACATGCACGCTAAACGCCCTCTAATAGAAATCTAATATACATAATGTAATCAAAATTAATTTGATTACTAAAGTTTCATGATTAATATATATATATATATATATATATATATATATATATATTAAGAGAGAATTCTTATGTTATATCTTGGTTTTTAGGTTCATTGTAATTAAGGAAGATTGTTTTAAACATTTAACACTTTAACTTATACTTTAACTAAAAATAATTTAATCATATATTAAATATAATTAACGTATGTGTTTAGATATATAGAAAAAAAAATAAAGGGAAATTTTCATAAATCTAACAAACTTGCAAAATATTTACGACCAGTGTAACAAAATGAAAAGCCTATGAAATTGACATTTTTTAAAAAAAGTTCTAGGTTTGTCCTTCCTTATCATCTTTTCTTCTCTTCTCTTCTCTATTGCAATTTTTTTCAACAATTTTTTTTCTTTTCATCGTGCTTTCTCTTCTTTCCATCAACCATACTATATTTATTAAGTCTATAAATAGTATATTTATATCTAATAATCAATCAACCATACTATATTTTAATTGCATATCTCTGTGAAAATAAAAATCTCACATGTTTGAAGGTATTCTAAATGTCATATGAGTTTTAAGGTTTTTCATATTTTGAGTTTTAAAATATGAAATCGGTAGAATAGACAAGAATACTAAAGAATAATTGCAATGAGTAACATTTTTCAAAGTAATCATTAAGTGTATATAATATAACTACTACATTTTTAAAAAATAATAATTGATTTTATTGCTAATAAACTTCTATAAATGGAAGACTCTATCTTACATATTTCTACGGTCGATATGGTTTATTACTAATTGATTTTAAGAGTTGGATCTAAAATTTTACTATATCTGTAAATTTTTTTGCATTGTGTTATAATAGCTTTGGACTTGATTAAAATATTTACCACTTCTCTAATATTAAATGTTTGTTTGAAATCTCAAAACTAAACGATGAAATAAATAGGTCTTATTAACTTTAAAAATAGGATTATTTTTCTTTTCCTTTAACAAATTATAGTCCCTCTAGCTCCTTACTAAATATTTTAGCCCTACCTTAGTGTTCATATCCAATCAAAGATGTGCAATATAAAAAACTGATAATCTCAATTGTATGGGTTTCAAGATTCAAGATAATAAGATTTGAGTTTTAAAAAGTAAAATTTGTGAATTAAAACAAAT
The DNA here is from genome assembly GCA_037974545.1 of Cucumis variabilis. NCBI lineage: Eukaryota > Viridiplantae > Streptophyta > Magnoliopsida > Cucurbitales > Cucurbitaceae > Cucumis > Cucumis variabilis. The sequence goes on along the minus strand of JBBPDI010000015.1, from coordinate 5,531,690 downwards.
AAGAATGTTAAATGTTTGTTTGAAATATCTAGACAAAGATTATGAAACAAATATATTTTTATTAATTTTAAAATAAGACTATTTTTTTTCTCTTTTTCTTTAACAAAATGATCCCTCTAGTTCACTATTAAAACTTTTAGCCTAGCTTGGTGTTCATTAAATCAAAATTGTTGTCACGTCCTATCCGAAAACCACTTCACACCACCATGTGGGATGTGATCGTCTAGACACTCAATACATAACCTCTTGCGAGATACCACGCTCAACACCTAGCAAACAGAATTTAACTCAACAACTAATCTTAACACAACTTGAATTTATCGTCTATTCCAAACTTAAGCCTTTAACACTTAGCTCACAGACTTACAATCTCAAGTTATTAGGCGACAAGAATCACAACGCAACATAGAATAACAACTTCTCTTTATTAGTTAACAAACATGTGTTCTATATACAATACATGCATGTTTTTTCGATTACAAGGAGCTATAAGTAAAAAGCTTCCAATGCCTAGCGCAACTTCTTTAGAAACAACTTAGAATGTCTGGCTTACTCACCTAAATGCGTAGCACACCTCGCCTTACCCTTCTTTACTTGGTCTCAATGCCTTGGTATCCGAAGAAGGAAAACTTAACACGTAAATCAAATACTTAGTGAGTAATGGTTTTGGAAAACCTTTTGGAGAATACAATTCAATCACATAAATTCATTTTCATAAATAGACTCTCAACGCCTCATTTCAATAAAACATAAATCACATATTAGCTTCTACTTATTCCTTTCCGCCAAGAACATGAACCATCCCACGTATAGACTTAAGATTCATTTCACCAACATCTCTTGGGGAATTCCAGATTCATAGCTGCTTAGGCTGTTGACTTAAACACATTTGGCCAACTTTTCAACACCATGTGGTCCGCAACACTACCATGGTTTCCTTTAGTCATTATGTGCACATAATAGCTAGTTCATTAATAGGAACAAGGCTAATGGTTTACTCACATACATGCATCACACAATCATCCATAGAAACTTTCTTTTCAAACAAACAACATCAACAACATTACAAGACGCATGATGCATTAACAGCAACATAAAGACTAAAAAAGAATGATTTCAAAACACTTCTTTCTTTTTGAAAATATCACTCACAAAAATACTTAGCCTTAGTTTCCTTCCTTTCAAAAGGCCTAACTCAAACTCCTCTTCTCACCTGGGGCTTTCTCAATAGCTCAACACTTGATACTTTCTTAGCAAATCTCATAATTATAACACTTTCTTTAGGCCTTTCAATCCTATTTATACTTATCCTTAGCTGGATTAGTCATCCTTAAGCTTACCTCTTAGCTTGCTAGCTCTTACTTACAATTTTACACGTGTTAGTTTACCTAGCTTTCCAGACCATTCTTAATTCAAACTCAAGACGTAATCAACTGTCCAATCAAGATTAGACATTTCCTTGAAATACGAAACTCTTCTCGTTTAGTATCATTTCACGTACAACACCAAACATCTTAATCCTTCTTGTGTTTACATGGCTTAGGTTGAACACATACCTCTTTAACGCCAACTTTAAAACGCCTACTCTACAAAATACCTACTTTCCAAGATAACCCTTCTATTTCAGACTTGGGCCTCACATATGTAGAATCTAAAGATTGATAATGCGTTTTAAAGATACCTTGATAATAATATCTAAGT
>JBBPDI010000015.1:5492741-5528651 GCA_037974545.1 Cucumis variabilis | reverse complement strand
GCTAAACTCATTAACCACATTAATCAATATTCGTTAATTGTGTGTACACTCCACTAAAGACTCACAACTGAACTCTTTTCACTGTAAATATATTTCTGTGTCAATGGATATAGACCAATAACAATAAATTAATCCTTCACGAGTGTTTGTAACACCAGTTGGGTCAATTTACCGTTTTACCCTTGGGTTACCTCTAATCCTTTAATACCAGTGCTCCTCCAATGAACAACCAGTTTATGGTCCTACCAATAAACAGAAACCCCTCTCGTGCCATAGAGAGGGTAGAGCCCTTTGTTCAAGATCTGAAGACACCATTTAAGGGAACACTCATCTACCTACCTTAAAGTAGGAAAGAAGTGAATCCCATCTCGTGTAATTATGTTCCCAGCTCCCCACTCGGTCTTGTTCCCAAAATGATAAGCTTATTGAGTCGACGATTTGGCCACTCTCACCCGTACAAATCAAACAACAATTCCTCGCAAACAAGAGTTTATAACACACTCAGGCTTAAGACTAAGTTACCTTGGTCATCCTAGTGAAATAGAAACCTAACTAGTTAACAGAGTTACATCTAGTGGTTACTATTTGCGATCCGATCTTATGCAAACTCATTGCATAGGATACCCTCACTCATATATGAACTACACGAACGCATTGGATCATTGAGTTTCTATCAAATACAAAGTGAGATATATCAATAGTGTTACCAGGATAAGGTACCCAACCTTATCCCTATACTATAGACCCTTTAAGTTGATCTTAAACATTGATCCTTGTATATCTCTACATACTGTTAAAGACTCATTAAACATCTTAGGATTTAGGTTATTAAGACAAAACTAATAATTTAATCAATAACAATTATTACAATAATAACACTTTATTAATAACGGTCAATGGATTATATTTACAATCTACGAGTTTTAAGACATAAATCCCAACAGTAATTTCTTTTTTCTAACACGAAAAACATTCATAATTTCTTATTGATGAAATGAAAAGAGACTAATTCATTGTTAGAGTGAAGTTTACCAATCGGTAACTCATTGTTGAAGTTGGTAGAGTCTAGAGTGGAGTAATTTAACATTGGGTTATAAAGTACGTAGGTCAAACAATGAGTTAGATTTAACATTGGTAGGCAACATACCTGATATTAACTCACTTCAACACTAAAAAAAAAACTTTGCTTTCCTTTACTTAAACATGAATTCGGCTAGAACAGAAGCTGGACAAAAGAAAGTTCGTATTACAAAATCGAGGACATCATCACATAGTTAAAAGAATTAAAATACCTCTAAGACCTCAAGACGCTCTCTCTCCTCCTGGGCAATTTCTTCAGGTGTCTTTGTCCTGTCGGAGGGGCGTGCACGAATTTTCATTGCCATCTCTATAACAAGTTTGTCAAACGCATCAGGTTTTTCCTGCATCATGAAGAAATAAGACCTCATTTTCTTAGACCTAAATATTAGAAATAGTACAGAACTACAAAATCCTGAAGATTGATGACAAAAGTCAATAAAAGGTGGAAGATTTATGAAAATCAGAACTACAGAATCAACTTGGTGGGAGTTTAGATATGTGATGGTGTTTATGTAATACTTGATTAAAAGTTTCAGTCTTTCCAACATCAGGCAAATTATCCTTCTTCAAATGCTCGTTTGAAACACTCTTTTGAATAAGAGCCTTCAAGGCACTAGAGTTACCAGAACCAGTGAGAGATAACAATGCCTCAGACTGGACAACGACTCAGAGTTTTTGTCCAATTCTTCAACTAGTTGTTCATTTTCTTCCTTATCCTTTGCTTTTTGTGCCTGAGAAGAAAGGTTGAGACATTAAAAAAAAAAAAGACTCACCTTGAAAATGAAAATTGTAAAAATTTGTACGCATTGAATTCGAAAGACTGAACAAAAAAATTCTTCACCTTAAAAAATTTACTCTTTGCAATAACCTCTTCCATAACTTCCTTCTTGCTTTTGCGTTGCTGTAAATTTAAATCACTGATTTGAGAGATACACAATCCTTGAAATTAACATATATAGATATGCATATATGAGCTAAAACATACTTGCAATAAGGTTATTCATCTAAGTACATTCATATTTACAAAGCTATAGCATAACCTAAAGTATAAAATTATTCGTGTCATATTAAGTTGAATGGGCAAACTACGTTACAATAGTTAAGTTAAAGGTTTCACATTTTTTGTCCATGTAAAGAGAATTTTAGAATTACAACAGGGGAGACTTGTAAAATTTCAGCAACAACTTTCTGAAAGGCAAAATCCCACATTCATGTTTATTGCAAGCATGATATGTAGAACAACAATTTGGCTCATATATGAAATGATTCGATTACATAAAAAGGAAAGGAATAGACAGTGAGGAGTGTTACAGTTTCCTCTCCTTTTAAAAGACGACCTTTTTGTTTTGTGTCACGATAAGCCCCATCTGCAAAGTACAATTAGTGGTATTAATGTGAGTTCAATGAACCAAAAGTAGTAGATAGTAAAGGACTAGTGTTTCTTAACATTAATAGAATTTCAGACATTAACAAAAGTTTTATACATACTATTGGTTTCAGTAGCAGTTGCCTCATCGTCGTCGTCATCCGATATTATTTCATCCTTAAAATTGTCGTTTGTAGGTAACGCACCAAGATTTTGGATTCCAAAATAATCATCTTCTTCACCATCAGATAAGTTAAATTTGCTGCTCTTATTCAGTTTTCGCTAAAGAAAAAAAAATCAATCAGAACAGCTACAAGCAAAAAAAAGCTAGAATCATGAAATGCTTAAACCAAGCCAATATATTCACCTTCGTCAGACAGAAGAGAGAAAAGAGGAAGGTTGGGCTTCGTCGTGACATTTTAGATCTGAGTTGGCTGCACGATTGAAGACGGAACCGACGTCACACGATTGAACGGAAAAGAAAGAAGAAGGAAGGGACGCTGTCGGCGGCTGGGTTTGTCAGACGGAAGAGAGAAAAGGGGAGGACTGCGATGGCTAGGGTGTGAGAGGAAGAGAAAAAAGTGGAAGGAAAAGACGGGGGGGGGGGGGGGGGGAGGAGGGGGAGGGGTCTCACGGGAGGAAGGAGAAGGAAATAAAAAAATAATTCTTTTTTTTAAAACTAATAATAAAAAAATTTATTAAGATAAATTAGAAATTTCTTGACGTTTTTAAAAACGTCAATAATTTTTTAGAATGATTTTGACGTTTTAAAAACATCAAGAATTTTTTAGAATTTTTTTTACGTTTTTAAAAACGTCAAAGATTTTTTAGAATTATCTTGACATTTTAAAAATGTTGAGGAAAACTATATATTATTGACATTTAAAAAATGTCAAGAATGTCGAATTCATATACATACTTGACGTTTTAAGAACATCAAAAAATTAATAGATATTTCTTGATGTTTAAAAAATGTCAAGAAAAAATATATCTTACTTGACGTTTAATAAACATCAAGAAAGTTGAAAATTGGCCTTTCATTTAAATTCTTGACGTTTTTTGATTTGAAATCACATCTTTATTGATGTTTTTTTCAAAATCTTCAAGGAAAACTACAACCGTCAAGAGAGCCTGTTTTTGTAGTAGTGTTATGTTTGACATTATGATAATCTCAGATCTAAGGATAAAAACAATCAATTATTTGAGATTATTGATGACACATGTTCATGTTATAATCTCACAACGGGTCAGTCTAGATCTTATTCTCTAATAAGAAAATATAATTATAATTTATGTCTTTACATACATAATCATTCTATGATTATCAATTATAACTCATATTTATCTTAATTATTATTGTTCCCATAATAATAATCGATTAAGGACATTTAGAATATAATAACATGTTCATAGATATTATTATACAATAACATGCAATTAAATAACAATAAGAATAATAACTTTTATTAAATAATTAAACAATAAACCAATTATTCATAAAATTATTATAGAGTACGATAAAAAACCAACATGAATTGCCACATTACACCTCTAGGTACCCTCTACAAGGAGCAGCATTAGTTGTGAAAAGTAAGAAAGAAGAGGACGGTAAAAGGCTTGATCTGATCTTAGAGAAGAGTCAAAGAACCGAGTCAAAGAAAAGGACTCACTCGACTAAGTACCCGCCTTATGAAGCAGCATTAGGCGATGGGCGAGGAAAGATAGAGGCAGTCATTAAGTGGCAACTAAGTATCAGTGCCAAGAGAATTTAATCTCTAGACATTGTAAAAATGTTTAGTTAATAAAGAGAAGTTTTGTACTCATTTTGATTTATTATCTATGTCTATCGCGTAATTGGACAAAAGTAAAAGAAAACAGAGTATCAAGAATACATTAGTAAAAGTTTGAGTTGTTGTATTTCACTTCCTTGAGTAAAGAAAGTTTGCATTTTAAGCAATGTGAAAAGAGATAAGTTGTTCTGCTTACTAAACGTTTCTTGCGTTACCTTGCGAGAAGTACGCGATAATGATCTAGGTGGCATGCCTCCACTTGGTTGTCGAAGCGACTTTAGGACAGGGTGTGACAATTATAAAGATCGACATACCATCGAGGGATGAGGATGTGCCACCACCATCTATCCAACCCATGCTAGATCCAAAAGATGAGGTAAATGGTTTCAAACTTTGTATTCCTTTATATGGTGGTTTAGTAATAATAAAACTAACGTTCAAAACTAAATTACGAATTGTGCAACCCATTGAGTTTGACGTGGAGGTCGCCTTCTATTTTTCTTATTCATTATAAAGGTTAGAAAGATACACCAGCAATTCCGAGCATGATCATTGGAACGTGTTAGTCAAAGTTTTGAAGTAGTTAAAGTACAATCTAAACTATAGATTTCATTATACGAAGTATCCACATGTACTAGAAGAATTTAGTTATACTAATTAGATTTCTGATAGAATGGAGACTAAATCAACTAGTGTGTATATTTTTATCTTAGGTGGAGTAGTAACATCATGGAAATCTTCAAAACATATGTGTATATATAAAGGGGTAAATGGGTTGGCACTACTACAAAAATGAGTTTACTTGCAACTTTTACATACTTGACTTTTTTATTTAAAAAAAATGTATCAAGTATGGATCAATTTAAAGAAAAAACGTCAAGTAGAACTTAAGAAAATAAAGTTTTCACGAAAATTTTTGAACTATATTACGTTAGCTTTTACTTGAGTTTTTCGCGCCAAGTTTAAGGCAGATTTTACTTGACGTTTTATTCGCGTCAAATATAGTGAACATTTACTTGATGCAAAAAACATGTCAAGTATGGTTTTAAAAAAGCAAAATTTTCATGAAATTTTTCGAACTATTTTTTGTTAGCTTTTACGTGACGTGTTTTTTTGCGTCAAGTATAGTGGAAATTTATTTGATGGTTTATTCACGTCAAGTATAGTAGAGATTTTACTTGACGTTTTGTTCGTGTCAAGTATTGTCAAGTATAGTGGACACTTACTTAACGTGAAAACAACGTCAAGTATAGTTAACATTTTTTATTTAACACTTTTAAAATCTCATCTGTAAAAATGTCAAGTATAAGACGTTTAAAAATATAAAAATAAAAAGTATAAAATTCAACTTATTTAAAATTTTCATTAAAATAGATTTATTTAAATTTTTAATTAAAATATATTTATTAAAAATTTTCACTAAAATAAATTTATTGAAAATTTTCACTAGAATAAATTTATTGAAAATTTTCACTAAAATAAATTTACTTAAATATTTCACTAAAATAAATCTATTCAAATCTTTTCGAAAAATTTTATTAAATAAATTTATTAAAATATTTTAATCAATAGATTAGTAAATAAATTTATTAAAATACTTTAATGAAAAGATTAATAAATAAATTTACTAAATTATTTGAATGAAATACTCTTTTCATCTTTCGTTTCTCTTCTCTTGTAAGATCGAAACCCTCACACTCTCATCTCTATGCTACCACATCTACCAACCTCTCCATCTTCGACCATTGCTATTCTCATCGGACAACGACCCACTACACACAGCGAACAACTTTCATATAGCGGCTGATGCCGACCCACTGCACTCTGGTCCACTACTGACGCCGATGTATTGCTGACAGTTGATGACCCACATGATCCACTGCTGCTGTGTTCAATGGTTTTTTGCTCTTCACTCTTATTGCATTTAACATTTCTATAAACAATGCTCCTTTGCCTGTGATTTCTATCTTGTGATTGAGGATGTTATTAGAAACCCAAGTCAGAAAAACACAAGGAAGAAGGAAAGAAAAAGAAAGAAGAAGGTTATGGAGGTTGTGTGCCTTGTTGTTCAAGGCAATGTTCACACTTTTGCGAGCGTTTAAGAGATTGAAAAAAAAATGAAAATCTAGGTTTTAGAATTTTCAATTACATTACGCATACACTAAAAAGAATGGGTGCATGAGGTAATTCAGATACTCTCTAATTCCTTCTTTTTTGATTTCTTCCCATCCAAGTTAACTAATGGGTTTTTAATGATTATTGTCTTGAATTAGGATTCATAAAAATTTTAGGTTTTGGTTGAGTTTAGATTGTTCATGATCTTTCTAATTGTGATCTTTCAAATTCTTTGTATGTTTTCTCATGATAGCAATATGTTGATATTGGTTGAGTTTTTGTTTAAATTTTGAATTAGGTAGCAATATGTTGAATGAGTGCTACTAACTCTTATGTAATTTTGAGCATAGAAGGTCACAAATACTTAAGTTCTATAAGAAATGCCAGTTTTATACAATATTTATAAGTTGTATGAGTTAACTAATTTGGAATATTGAATTATTTTCTATAGCTCCAAGATTAGCATATTATAAGTATGGATAAATCATGGATGCAAATAGTAGATTATCTAAAGAGTTTGAGTTGGGTGTGGAGAACTTTATCATATTTAGATTTTTTAATACAAATAATACTTCTATATGTTGTCCTTGTTTAAAGTGTGAAAATTGTCAAAGACGTAAAGCCAATGATGTTGGTGATCATTTAGATTTTTATGGCATTGATGAAAGCTATCAGATTTGGTTTTGGCATGGTAAAGAAATTCCTAGTTCATCCTACCATGGAGAATCCTCTAAGTGTATGTATGAAGAGAGTGGTGTTGGAAATATAAAAGAAATGGTTGAAATTGCTCTTGAGCAATATTCAAAGGATCCATGTGGTTTCGAAAAATTGCTTAATGATGTTGAGAAGCCGTATATGAAGTTTGCAAAAAATTCACCAAATTGTCTACATTAGTCAAATTGTACAACTTAAAAGTTAGACATGGATGGAGTACATCTTACCTTCTACTAATGACCTCCGTACATCAATGTATGGACCAAAGAAAATGTTAAGTGCACTTGGAATGGAATATGAAAAGATTCATGCATGCCCAAATGATTGTTCCTTGTATCGAAGAAATATACCAACGCAATTGTGTGCCTTGAACGTGGTGAGTCTAGGTGGAAATATCTTAAAGATGCAAATAAGAAAAAGAAAATTTCTACTAAAATAATGTGGTACTTTCCAACTATTCCACGATTTCAATAGATGTTTAGAAGTGTTGAATGTGGTAAAAAATTAACTTAGCATGCTAATGAAAGAGAAATTGACAATAAATTACAGCACACTATTGATTCTCCAGCTTGAAAGTTAGTCGACACTATGTGGCAAAATTTTACTTCTAAATCTAGGAATCTTCGTTTAGCATTGTCAGCAAATGGAATAAACCCGCATAGTGATATGAGCTTCAAGTACAGTTGTTGGCAAGTTGTGATAGTGATTTATAATTTCCCCCAGGGTTGTGTATGAAACGAAAGTTCATGATGTTATCAATATTGATTTTAGGTTCGAAACAACCAATGAATGACATCGAGATATACTTAGAACCATTGATTGATGATTTAAAACTTTTGTGGAAAAGCAACATGTCATTGAAAACCCTCATCAATGCCGTGAAAGGTTACCGTAACTCATCGATGACATCGGCAGGCACGTTAGAGAAAGCTCGTTGGGGATGCTTTCCATGATGCAGCTTATGCAAACGACAGGAAAAATTTTCCAGCGCACGCGTTAGTACGTTGCATATGGCTTGCACGACACGATGTCTCAAAAGCCTACCGAAACATCACGTCACGAAAGACTTTTGCGATGTCTGCATCGGGGAAGGTCTTTTTAGATTTATTTTGTCATTTATTTATTTATTTTATTTTATTATTATCTTTTTATTGCTTTCTATTATTTTTCTATTATTTATTTTAACTAAGCCTCAAAGTAGTAAAATTTACAGTAAAATGATTAAAATGAAAATGTTTTCATTCACTACAAAATGATACATGAAATATGTTCAATACGAAAAACAATTACTTAATTCAAAACATTACATTAAAAAAAAACTTGAAAGCTAATACTCTAGTGCACTGTAGGTACAGACACCAAACCTATAAATGACATAAAAGTATAGTTAGAATATCACATATGCAAAATTAAACAAATTAAATATTGAAAAGTGTATACCAAGTGATCACGAGCCTCTTTATGCTCGACTCATCTCCTCGAGCATCTTCTTCATCTCCTCCATTTGTCGTGCATGGTTCGTCATTTTTCGATCTCACTCCTCCTCCCTCAAGTGTTGTTCTTTGATCATTTAGTTAGCGTTTTTAAGGCTCGTCTTTAATTCGTTAACCTCTGTTATATATGTCAGATAGTCATACATATTGGAGGAAGAAGATGAAGCGACAATCCTAGATTTGGGTTTGGGCCTCAACCAAGACCTTTTGAGTATCCCGATTGTCTACCCAAAACTGTCTCATATATCTCGTCCTTAGTTAGTGGTTAAGAACCCTCTAGGACGAGCTGAGACTAAAGTTCCACCATTTGATTCTGCACATTAGAAGCTTGTAAGTTTGAGGATAATCAGACTTAAAAAAAAAAGTATAACAAAACATAAAGTTTTCTAAAACTTACAAAAATGTCTTCTGCTGCTGGTGAAATGAACTCGCCACTACTACTGGCTTGTGTTTCTCTTAATAACTAAATATGGTCCAACGGATGACCGTGTAGTTCAGTAAGCTTTGTTTGTCTCTAAAGAAACGACTTTGTGCCGCTCCTATGGTTGTAAGGTTGTCGCGCCCTAACAACCTTGCACATATTTGATTGCTCCTACATTCTAAAAATGGCAATGATTAAAATGTTATACTTTCAAACAAATTAAATAAATAAATGTTAATTGATTCCAATGTAAAAGTATATAAATCACTTGAAACTGTCGAGTGATGTAGTGGTCACAGAGAAAATGTCAATCTTCCACCTAGTTGATCAATCTCGAGGGCAGGTTTGCCCATGCTTATTGAGGGTCGCTAAACTTCTGAAAATGTCGATGGTTACTTACTCTGAATTCTTTCCACACGGTGAGCATTTGATGCTCAACAAACCGATTAAGTGTTGGATCGTTTAGATCAAACACGAAAAATTGCTACAAAAGAAATAAGTTTCAAGTCAGTATAGGTTTTATAAGGAATAGAAACATATATAAATGTTTATAAATTTACAGACTTACCGTTGGATCGCCCTTGACCACCTCAATGCACTTTGGTGGTACATCTGCCCACTTCAGGGTCTGAATAGAAAACGTGTCTCGTGTCAACATATCAATCGTGTAACTGAAACAAGGGGCGTGTGTCAAGACAGACCTGTCCCCTCCAAGGGGATTTAAATGGAAATTCTTCCATTTTGTTGTACGTACCGCTCGACATCTATAATTCAAGAATGTCATCGTACTCTCCTTATAGTGGGAGTAAGACCCAGATGAGAGTGTTCTACTAAAAACGATCGTTATTAGATACAATAAGCATAACTTAAAGATAGTTGAGAAAGATTGTATAGAAAATGCTGGTTATTATGAACCTGAAGTGTCGCCTACTAACGACGACCGGCCGTGTTATCTAACCCGTCTAGATTAAGGAAATAGTCTTCATCATGCGTATTACTCAAAAAGTTAGACTACATTTCTGCAGATATAAAAATCAACAAACATGAGTATCACAACGTAATTAATATATTAAAAAATATCTAAATGTGTGTATACGTTAAAAAAGCATTGTTATTTATCATCGCTTGACCCGCTTTGATATGATGATTGTACGTCATCTTCATCGTTTATGAAATTTTCTACGACATGATGAATATTTGGTTTTTTCACTATTATAGGATCAACTTCAGTCCTACACAAAGTGTCATCCTCAATGACGTGTTCGTCCACAAGATGTTCGACAATGATTTCCAGTACATTAAGTTGATCATTCACGGTATCTTTTACTTCTGGCACATCCATACACGTTTTTGCACCACTTGAATAAGTTTCCAATTGGTACCGTTTTTAGGGTCCTCAATGTAGAACACCTGATTTGCTTGGGTTATGAGAATCATTGGTTCCTCAACGAACCAAAAACAAAACGAGTTTATTGATTTGTAGCCTAGTTCCTCGTGTGTCCTATGATTTTTGTTTTGTCTGTGTCAAACCATCAACACTTGAATAGCCAAGCACGTCGTCCAAATAGATATTAAACATGCAACACTTCATCCAAAATACCATAAAATTATTGTTGGCACTACCTCGATTACCATGACTCCACTATTTTGTTTTGTACATCTGGAATCACGCTTCAACGTGTGAAATCATACGCCACCGACAGTGCATCCATTGTAAGAGCAGACATCTAGTGATAATCTTATTGCGAGTGAAAATAAGTCTTGAAAATTGTTTGAATTGTCACGCATTTCTGCCAAAACCTGAAATTGGAGTACCATAAAAGTACTTATATGTATGAAATATGTAAAAAGTAGAAATGCTTGAAGTCATTTATTCTAAATACCTGAGCTTTGAACCAATCGACAAATGCTCGTTGGTGTCTTTTAAATAGTTCAAAAAAGTTTTCACCCCGATGACATATCAAAAGCAGGTGTTTCCTAAAGTACACAATTGTGAGTTTGTGTGTCGACAAGGTATAGATACATAACATATGTATATGATCAATGGATGTGTGAATTGATGAAGGTATATCCTTTTGCTGAGGATGAACCAATGAAAGCTATCTTTTCGCGTATTCCGAATGATGATCTATCCCCCATGAAAATGAGACATGCCTGATATCCTTTTGTACTCCAATCGGATAGATCATCATATGCCTGAAAGTCATTAATTATCCACAACAAAACTGCATACAACTGAAAACATTGATTCGTCAGGCAATCATACGTACGCACACCAAACGTCCATAGATTTTTTAGTTCCTCAAGTAATGGCTGTAGGTACACATAAATTTATTTACTAGGAGATTTAGGACCAGGAATGAGCAATGATATGAACAAGTTTAACTCATCTGCATTTCCATAGGCCACATGCTGCATGAGTACTCATATGACCGAATAGATTGAATCCATCTGAAGTAACACCAAACGAACATATCGTGGTTCTAAAGAAAAATTAGAATATTTAGAATCAAAGTGCTTTCATGCCTCTGCATCGATTGGATTTCTCAAAACATCCTCTGTTTTTACTCGTTTATCTTTATGTCATTGCATGTCTGTTGAACTTTCTTACAATACAAACAATCACTGTAATCTTGACACCAAAGAAAAGTAATGAAATACCTTTTGTGGAATTTTCTTTCCTGATCTGTTGGAATTAATTTTGTATAGAGACTCACCACAAGTTGGACATTGTTGCAAGTCCTCGAACACCTTTTAGAACAATACACAGTCATACTTACAAACATGAATAGTTTCCTACCCTAGGCCCAAATCACATAATTTTCATTTGGCTTTACAGAATGAACAAGGGATGCTAGTACCACACATTGGAAGCACACGTTTTATTAACTTTAACATTATATTGAAGGACTTGTTGCTCCGACCATTGAGAATCTTCAAGTGCATCATTTTAATCAAAAAGTTCAGTGACAAAATTTTGAACAGTCGGGGCATAGCTCATACCTTGCTTGATTTAATAACTTCTTAAATACGTGTTTGTTATGTCTTCTTCTAAATATAAACCTTCCTCCATCTCTTCTACTTGTTCAATACCAGCTTGTTAATCATGCAAAATATCCAACATTTCATTTCTTCAAAAACTCGATTACTGCTAGTTCCTTCATCAACTATAGGGTAATTACTACTCGTTCCTTCATCAAATGTTTGCATACCTATGTTCAAGTTCATAGGCTCTCAATGATACACCCAGTGGTTAATAGATGTCGCCTCACACCCTCTAAGGAGTCCAAGTTTGAATTCATACATTTCTTGCATGGATACCTTATTTTTTCGTAATTATTTGTGTGATGTTTTGCAACCTCTAAAAACTGAAAAACTCCTTCTTTGTACGTAACAGAAAACTCATCCCTAATTTTCATCCAACTCTTGTCCATCTCGTTAAAAGGCCTAACAAATAAATATGTTATATTATTTTTATACATCTTCGATTTTAGTTAGGATGTTTAAAATTTTTAAAAATTCAAATGCAATTTGAATGTGAAATTCATATTCAATATCAAATTCGATAAATACCCCTAAATCTCAAATTTACTAAACCTTAAACCATTGTTCAATATAATGTATTCAAATTTAATATAAACTCATACGTTTTTCTAAATTTATACGTCATTTAAATTTTGTATAATTTTCTAATTACAATAAAAAAATATACATACATACATACACACATACACACACACACACACACTAAACTATACATACATATACATTAAACTTATATATACATACACCTTAAATTATTGATTTATTATTTTCACTTTCTGCGACGTCATTCTCCCTCACGTCGTGGATTATTTCAACTTTCTACGACGTTAACTACCTCACGTCGCGGAATGTAAAAATATTGATTCATTATTTTCACTTTCCAAGACGTGAAGGTAGCAGACATCACGAAAAGTTGAAATAATAAATTCAATTTTTAACTTTTTGCGACGTGTTGCATGATCACGTCGCAGAAAGGTGAAATGTGTCATTTCATATTAGAATTTTTGCAACGTGTGGAGGATAGACATCGCAAAAAGTTGAAACGTTTCGTTTCAGCTTTGACTTTCTATAACGTGGAGTAGATAAACATTACAGAAAGTCATAAAATAAATCAAAATTATAACTTTTTGCGACGTCGCCCTGACACACGTCGTAAAAAGTTGACAATTTAAATTAAATTTTACACTTTTCATGACGTGTGGTTCTTAAACACCGTGGAAAGTTACGTTCTCCGATGTGGGTTATCGTGTGTTAGCAAAAAGGTAATCAACGTCGATGCACCTTTCGTTGACGTTTTTTATGGCGTCGCAATTTGTCTAATTTCTTGTATTTGATGTTACAATGCCTACAATGAGGAACTATTCAACCTAAGAATATTTCTATTACGAACGATTAATGATTTTTTGACATATAGAAACCTTAGTAGATGTAGTGTGAAAGAGTATAAAGCATGTCCAATTTGTGGCGATAACACACATCTTCAATACGATTGAAATATGAAAAAAAAATAGCATACCATGGACATCGAAAATTTCTACCACAGAATCATCATTTTCGTTGTCAAAAGAAATCATTTAATGGTCAACGAGAACTTAAAAATATTCTCGAACCTTTGTATGGGGAGGTTGTATTTGAAAAAATTAAAGATCTTGACTTTCAAAGAGGAAAAGTAAACAAGAAAAATAAAACACTCTAAAGGAAGCACCAAGAGTTGTTGGAATAGGAAATCTGGTTTTTTCGAGCTCTCCTATTAGAAGCATCTTCATGTTAGACATTGTTTAGATATGAAGCATATTGAGAAAAACATTTGCATGAATACTTTATATATACTTCTTGATATTCTAGATAAAACTAAGAATGGTTTGAATGCTAGACGTGATTTAACTTATTTAAATATTCGACCTGAGCTTATGCCTATTAATGGGGATAAAAAATATTTATTTCTCCTGCTTGTTATACTCTTACTAAGAAAGAAAAGCGTTTTCTTTTGAAGACGTTATCAGAAATGAAAGTGCCTTGGGGTTACTCTTCCAATGTTAGGAATTTTGTATCAATAGAAGATTCGAAACTAAATGGTCTAAAATATCATGATTGGCATGTCCTCTTACAACAATTGCTCTACATTGTCATCATATCTGTGCTTCCAAAACATGTTCGATATGCTCAACTCGACTGTTCCTTTTTTTCAATTCTATATATAACAAAGTTATAGATGTTACACAAGTAGAGAAGTTGCAAGAGACATTGTTATATACATTATGTTTACTAGAGAAGTACTTTCCTTCTTCATTCTTCATGATAATGGTGCATCTCACTGTACACCTTGTTAGAGAAGTAAAACTTTGTGGGCCCATTTATTTGCTATGGATGTATCCATTTTAAAGGTTCATAAAGATTAGAAAAAATGCTGTGAGGAATCAACATCGTCCAGAGGGTTATACTACTAAAGGTTATATATTAGAAGAAGCCATGAATTTTGTTCAAAATTTATATGTGGAGTAGATCCTATTGTACTTGGTTGTCAAAAGTTAAGAGATAATTCATACAATTCAGAACTTGGTAGACCATTGTCAAGTAGAGTTACTAAAATACCTGAACAAGAACTTTTACATTAAGCTCATCGATATGTTTTGGAGAATACTGTTGATATGCAACCATATATAGAGTAAGTTCTTCTCTTTAGAATCCATTTATTTCATAGAAATTCATGAAATTCAAAGTAATTACATTTCAACCTCTTGTTGTACTTCACAAGAAAGAATTTTATCACATTGCAACAACAAAATCGAAGTAGATCAAAAACAAAAAATGGATTCAAGATGAACACAACCGAACCTTCTTATCTTGGCTACGAGAGAAGGTATAACATGAAATTAGAAATTTAACATTATCCTTTCTCATTTATATTCTAATTGTCCAAGTTGTTGTCCCTTAGGTTGGAATGAAACTTGCAACAGGAGATGTTGAGGTTTCAGATAACTTAAAGTGGATTGCTCGTGGGCCTCTCCTAGTTGTGACTACTCTTAATAGATGTCACTACCACACAAATTTAAAGTTCCATGAAAATAACAAAACTGTACAGAAAAATGGAGTCAGTTTAGTTGAAAAAATAATGTAAATAAGTAGCTTGAAAGATAGAAATCCTATAATTGGAGAAATGTCATTTTATAGTGCGATAGAAGAGATTTGGGAACTTAATTATAATACATTCAAGGTTGCCATTTTTAAATGTGATTTGGTTGAAAATAGTGGTGATATCAAAATTGATGAGCTTGGGTTTATGTTAGCTGACTTAAATAGAATAGGGCATAAGAACGATTCTTTCATACTTGCAACCCAAGCAAGACAAGTGTTTTTTGTTGAGGATCCAAGTGATAGTCGATGGTCTATTGTTCTTACTCCACCATAATGAGATTTCGAGGATCAATACAATGATGAAGAACTTGGAGATATAGTTCTAAATTATCAAGGAATGCCTAAAGCTACGTTAGATATTGAATTTAGACTTGATTTAGACGATAACACTCCAACATATGTACAATCTAATTGTGAAGGCACATGGATTCCTAATGAGTAAATGTTTGGATGGGTTTTTACTTACTAGTTTTTATGAATATTTTGCATCTTACACTTAGCTAACTGAACTTTATTTATTTTTTGAGGTTGATTATTCTTATACAATGGAGCTAGCAAGTGATAAGAACTTAGCACTTAGATTGGATGAGGTAAAAGTAGGTTTGGACAATGCAAATACAGATGAATTAGAACAAGTTGAAGCACCGGAGAACGAAAAAAGGAAAACAAGAGGACAAACATTGATGCATGGCTTTACGAGAATTAAGAGTACAAGAGAGAAAATAGTAGTTGGCTATAATGAAAATGAAGTACCAATTGGCGAGAATGAACATAAGTTACAATCTTTCATTGGATCTTGTGTGCATTATTATATCCCAATTACACATGCATCTTGGAAGCTAGTCTCGACTGAGTTGAAAGGAAAAATATACACTATGGTTGAGGTATGTAATAATCCTTTCTCATTTGGAAACCATGCAAATATTGCACACTTATTGTATATTTTAAGTTGTACTATGTTGTGGCTATCCTGCAGCTGTGGTAGCCAATCATGCACATATTGATACTTAGTACATATAGGTTATAATTTTTTACGCATTGTTTGGTTTGTCTAAGGAGCATTTGTAGTTGATGGCCAAAGTAAGGTCATTATGGAAACAACTAGGGTTTCATTTCGTCAATCAAGAGTTGGTTGACGACACAATATATTATTCCGTTTGTGGATGAACCAAAACTCTTGATAGATCCACCTTCATTATATTCTCACATAATTGATACACATATCTGACAAGAGTTTGTCAGGTGATCAAGACTGTCTTCTAAATTTCAGGTATAAATCTTTTCTCTTGTAGTAAAATCAATCATAATATAAACCATGTTTGTTTATTTTAATCTTTTTTACATAAAATTTGAATAGAGAGTGAGAAGTAAACTACAAGATAGAAGAAAAAGGAGAAAATATACTCATAATATGTCGAGAAGAGGTTATGTAAATCTTGTCGTGGATATGGTAATCAAGAATGTTATAGGATTTTACAGATATTCTTAAATTTAACTACGATGTGCTTAATGATATGTAGAAAAAGAATCCTTCCAACAAACATAATTTTAGACGAGCTAATATGTGGAAAAAAGGTAAAAAAAAAAAAAATGAAAGATACATGAATGAAGATGTGTAAAATGTTGCCAATAAAATTGTAAGATTCTCAATATTACATGTGCATCAAAATCACATGAATATATATGTTACATATTATTGATCATATTTAACTTCCTTTGGGATGAGATTTTGAATAACAATGCAGATCCACTCTCCAAGAAAGATGTATTAACTCAAGCTTTGAGTATTCTAGAATATGGTGGTCGTGTTTGTGGTGTGGGTGGTTTCATTACACCTGCTATTTTTCACACAGTAAAACCAAGAAAGTAAAAAAAGGTAGATACAACCCAACCAATTATTGATGAAAATGAAGCACTTCATCAACGCATTCGAGAACTGAAAGCGAAAGTTAAGAGTATGCCAACATCTGAGCATGGTAGTTGCTCCAAGAATAAAGTCCAGAGAAAGGTAAAATGTTTGTTTCTAAAGTAAAGTTACAATATTAATTGTTTATCAAAGTGAAGTTATCATTAATTTGTGGTCTGAAAAATTTGGATGGTTTAAGAAGATAGTTTTAAAAAAGATGACTAGTGATACAGATTTAGAAAACGTAGTAAAAGAGAAGAAAGGGATTGCTACTAGTGTATCACCGATATCACTTACATTGAAGAAGAAGGTGGTGAAAGAGGAGGAAGTGATTGCTATTAAGCCACTGATATCAAAGAATGAGGTAACCGTGAATGTGGATTGTAAACAAATTTTTTTACGTATATGAGTTCTTAGATTGTTACTTAATTATGTTAGGTAAAAGCTTCAAGGCTGATGACAAAGGAGGTGGAAGTTACTAGTGCACCATCCAATCTACCAATTCAATTGAAATATATTCTTAGATATGCTAAAAGGGTAATGGTTGATGGATCTAGTTTTTTCTTTCAACTATCTTTTGAGTTATTTCGTATGTGCCGAAAGAGTTATGTCTTACGAGAATATGTCATTGACTTTTGCAACATGCAAAAAGTGAAGACTTTATCAATGGTGGCTTATATCACATAAGTAAATGTTATTTCTTTATAATATATGTATTTACACTTTTTAATTAGCAATAAATTGATATGTGCAATTAATTTATTGTAGGTACTTACACTCACTCGTTATTGATTGGAAGAAGGTTTCGAAGTATGTTTTTGTAGATCCATCTCTTATTTCAACTGGTCATAGTATTCGAGAGATTAGAGGTCGAAACTTTTATAGTAGATTAATGACTTTCGAACAAGATCAATTGGTTATTGTTCCTATAATCCCGGGTAAGTGTAATTTTTATCAATTCAAACTTGCATTAGTAGCAAATACTAATTACTTGCATATATATTTCATTTAGTGACCACTGGTCATTAGTAGTCATTAATGAATATGATGATATGGTGTACCATCTTGACTCGTTGAAAACAAGTTCCTGATAAGATATCAAGTATATAACGAATATGTAAGCTAACTATGTTTATGTTTTTTTTTATTGCTAAAAAAATTATTTCATTTTGAATTATACTATACTTTGGAAAATGTAGGGCGTTGCCGATTTTTCTATCTCAGAAGAATTTGAAAAAGACTAGTAAACAACCTTTTGGAAAATGGAAAAGGTAAATATATTTAGAAAATAATTTTAATTTTAAATTAGCACATAATATAATATATATGCATTGTTAATTGGTTGTCATGAGATACATGCGAGAAATATGTCATGAGATACATGCGAGAAATTATGACTAAGGACACAAACATTATCACTGATGTTGTATATTTTTAAACTATTTACATTGTAACGTTATAAATAGTATAATATGACTAGCTCAAATATTTTACAAACTATATTTTACCTTTTATATTTTCATATGAATCCAATTCACATTAATTAATATTTGAACTCATTCAAATATTTTATCTCTCATAAATTAATTTTGAATCATATCCAAGATTAAATTTATATAATAAAGTTTAATTAAAATATAAACTTTATATTATAATGTATCACCTTACATTATACTAAATTCCAAACTAATTAAATTTGAACATTTCAAATTACAACCAATATAAATAAATCTCATTACCCTTTACGAGCTAGGAAGAGAACCTAATGAACCTACAGATTAGAAACTACAATGATATGAGATTAATTGGCTAAACTCATTGACCATATTAATCAATGTTCGTTAACTGTGTGTACAGTCCACTAAAGATTTACAGCTGAACTCGTAGATATATTTCTATCCACAGATATAGATCAATAACAGTATAATCAATTTTAAAAAAAGTTAAAAAAAGTCTACGCCGACAATTTTGCTATAAATCTTATTATTTTGGGGATTTGCTATTTTTCAGTTTGTTATTTAATATCTTTCCATTCTCACGGTTCTCTCAATTGACAACCCAAATAATCCAAATAAGATCCTCGCCCCGATTCAACTCAACCTGAATTTTAGGAGTTGGGTTGGGTTGTCATATTATTTATTTCTTTTCTTTTCTTTTTTAAGTATATTATATATTAACTTAAAATACTTAAATTTTGGTTAATTTTCATAAATATAACAAAACACCAAAATAGTTATGGCCCATGTAGCAAAATTAAAAAGCTCATGAAGCCAATAAAATATTTTCATAAATTTCAAATCTACCCTTGATATTGTGAACGATTTTTCACTTCTTTTTCTTCTTCTTTGAAACTTATCATCTCCTCTTCATATTATTAATTTCTTCATATTATCACTTATTCTTCTTCATATTCCCTCTTGTTCTTGTTCGTGATTTCTTCATTTTCTCTTCCAAAATATCTTCCTTCTTTGTCATCTCTCGTATATTTCTTCTTCCATGTCTAAACAATCCGGTACCAAGATCTAAATGATCTTAGTTCAAGATCGAGTACCAAATATAAAAGATTTTGGTACACGATCCTTTAGACCTTGGTACATGATCGTATACCAAATCTAAATGATATTGGTGCACGATCTTGTACTAAATATAAATGATCTTGGAACATAACTATGAACTAATATCATTTAGATATTGGTATACAATCGTTTAGATCTTGGTAAACGATTGTGTTTACAAATATCTAAAAAATCTTGGTTCACGATCGTTTAGAATTGGTATAAGATCATGTACCAAGATTGTAATTTAGATTTGGTACACAATTGTGTACCAAGGTCTAAACGATCGTGTGTGAATATTTAAATGATTGTGTACAAAGCTTTTCGCGCGCGTGTGGCCGATTGATTGTAGGATATTTTTGGTATTTTGTACTGTGGGTCTGTGGGCTTTTTCCTTTTTCAAAATTGCTCTATATGGTCTAAACATTTTCACATTTTGTTCAATTTTTTAAAACACTCCTAAATTTTTCTATCACACATTTTAATAACTAAAATTTCATAAAACTCAAATGAAACTCGAATGTTAAATATAAAAAATCCAATATATCCATCTATTACAAACTTATAAAAAACTTCATAATAATATGTATGAATTATAATATTTATAAGTTGTAATATATATTTTAATAATATTAGAAATTCAGATTGGGTTGGATCAACCCAGATTTATAAAAATGTAACTCGAATCTAACTCAACTTGAAAAAAACATATATATTTTAATAATATTAGAAATTCAGATTGGGTTGGATCAAAAGAGAATATATATTCAAATCCTTTGACGGAAGGATTGTCAAGAGAGCAAGGTTACATGTACATCGAGCTAGTGAAATAGGGCTAAAGCGTGTGAAATGAGTTATCTGATGGTAACCTAACCTAGTTGACTATAGATCCCAAGATCTTGGTTCAATAGACAAAAGACAAACTAGATGGAAATTTACAGTTGACACACCAAGAAAATTAATAGTTTAATCTCATTTTTATTATGTTCTAAAGTGTGTGATATGTTGATGTTAAGATCATATTAAATATCTTATTTTACAAGAGGAGTAATGAAAAAATACTCGATCAATATTACCTAAATGAAAGTAGAAGTGAGAATCGCTTCTATGAGAACTTTTCAAATGGTTAATGTTCTCTAAAGCTCTTATGAATTCAGGACTTAATTTGTCTAAGTTCAAAATGGATAGAAACGTATAGAATTCAACGATACACGATGAGTTGTTTGTGACATCTATTGTCTTAATTCACCAATGAGATTGAGATAGTTCTAGAGCTTGGTCTCCCTATTTGAAAGGAATTTTGGAAAGTAGGGGCAGTTATTGATCAAAAGTTTCAAGAATTGATATCAATACAAAAGTCATTCAATAGTACAAGAATAGAATATCAAGTAAAGAATTTCAATCAATTTGGATAATGAAAATTCCCTTACCTCAAATCCTTTAAAGAATTACCCAATCTTATAATAAAAAAGAATTATTAGAAAAAAGAATAGCAGAGTAGTGCAAGAAAGGTATCGAACCCACCAGAATTTCATGAATAGATTTACATAATTCTAGATACAAAAGAAAAGAAGAAGATTCAATAATAAAAGAAATTCATGGAATAGGGGAGGGGGTTGATGGTAATCAAACAAAAAAGTAAAGAAAAACAATTAAATGTTTTAGAAGATTTTTTGGAATTAAGGCACAAGGAAATGTTAATTCTCTCAATTGGTAAAAATGAAAATTGGGTGTTCTTGTAATTTTTTTTATCATTGAAAAATAAATACATTGCTAATTAATAAAACCTCTCAAGAATCAATTATCCTACGAAAATAAATCAAGAAATACATCAAATAAACTTCATTTTAATTTCAAAGAACATGCTTTCATCTTAGCAACTTTACACATGCTAATTTAAAATTGCAGAAAGATCCAAAGCATCATGTTGAGACTTTTTAAAGTAAGGAGTGCCTCTATCTGAAGAAAGGTTATTTGGACAAAATTGAAATTGAAAATTGAAGACAAATCAATAGGATAGACTTTAACAATCATGCTTGAAAGATCATGTTTAACGCCTCTATAATTAAAATTTAATCCTAGAATTATTGGATGATAAATCCAACAAGAAAAGAATCATTTATCAAAAGTAAGGAAGGAAATTACCCAAACATCAATTTAAAAAGCAATTAAAAATGAATTATTGAAAGAAATGGAAATTACCCATATTAGCACTCACGTGTAATTTGAGTGCACAAGGTAAAAATGAGTCCTAATATGATCATTATACGTGAATTTAGGTTTAAACAAGCCATTTGGGTCAGTTGAAGTTTAAATAAGCCATTTGGGTCAATTGGGGGCAAAAACACGCATTTGACGTTGTTTTAAAGTTCGTAGCGTTGTCATGCAGTTCTTTTTTGCATATTTATGAAATTTCTACTAATCTTGTTTTGATCTGTTTTCACTTGTTTTAGCTCTAAAAGCAATTTTCGTTGTGCTGGAATCGTTGTAATGTCTTGATGATTAATACCTTTAAAATTGAATATTTAATGAATAAGTGGTGTGATATCGAAAGTGTTAAGCCATAAAAAGTAAGTAATATAAAATTCTAACACTATTTCTTTGATAAATTCAATGGATATTCACCGAGGAAGGTTCAAGTTAAGAAGATACCTCTCCTGATGCATAACTTGAATTGTTTGCTCCCAATTTTTTTTTTTTTTTTTTTTTTTTTTTTTACTTTTCTCACTTTCTTTCATGTGGAGGGATTGTAGGATATATATGTGTATATATACAGTGAAAGAAAGTGAAAATTTGGTGAATAATTAAACATAAAAATAGATTTAATTGTGTAAATTAAATTAATTGCTTAGAAACTTTTAAATTAGATCGAAACTTCAAATTAAAATGATGTTTCAAATTAAAATTTGGTGAATAATTTAAACATAAAAATAGATCTAACACGTATGAAAGTTATGTTTGTATTCTTCAAGAATGAATTATGTTTGATTTTAGTTCAGTAGTTAAATTATTTGACATATGTTTCAATCAATTTTTATATTTATTTGATTCTTTTTTTTCCTAGAGAATTACTAAGTTGGTAGAATAACTTTGTTGTTCATTGCTGCATCTCATTCTAAATGGAAGAGTTCTCTCATTTCTTTCTTTCTTTGTTTTGTTATTTGAGTTGAGTTAAGATCAAGTATTCAAGAGTTCTGCCAGATCCAAATTGTTCGAGGTTGCAGTTTTACCAAAGGTAATCGTATCATTATATTGATGAGACGATTGTTGTAGTATGCGTGCATAAGCTCGTGAGCGAATATAATTGTCTTTAGAACAATGCTTATCAAAAGTGTGCCTAAACTATGAATTAAATATAGATTTTGACGTTTGAATCTAAGTCTTTTATTATTTTCCTATCTAAATCTTGTTATATCATCAGGTTGCTTCCATTCAAGCTTGAATGTTATACATTAAGTATACTTTATATGGTTGAGGTGTAATCGGTTTGCTTTATATTCAATTTATACATTCATTTTCTCACCCAAGAAAAAAAAAAAACAAGAACAAAAGATAGTTAAAAATATAGAAATTAGATTCAAAATAATTCAATATATAACAATGTTTTTAAAAAGTTACAAAATATAGCAAAATCTATCAATGATAGACCATGTTGCAAATATTGATCCATCACTGATGGACTATAAAGAATGTCGACACTACAAGGAAGTCATTGGACTATTTTGACCATCTTTTGTCAGAGGATACAATAAACTTTTGAAAAAGATATATATTCATCAAAGGTTTAGGAAAAACCTTTGAGAAATATATATTTTTTAATCGAAGAATAATAAAAGCCTTTGAAAATATCTACCTTTTATCGGAGGATTATTAATAACCTTTGAAAAAATATACATTTATATATCAAAGGTTTTTCCAAACCCTATGAGAAATATGTACTTTTTATCAAAGGTTATTAAAATCCTTTGAAAAAGATATATACATTTTATCGAAAGTGTTGAAAAAATCTTTGATAATATCTAAAAGAAATATGTGTACTTTTTATCGAAGGTTTTGGAAAAATCTTTAAAAAATACGTACTTTTTTCAAATGATAAATAAAACCTTAAAAAACGATGGTAAGAAATTATGTGAAGATTAAATATGTACCAGTACCACTTTTCCCTCTTTTTCACAAAATCTATTTCCTGTTTTTTCTTTCCCAAATTTCCTTTCTTCTCTCTTCATACCCACAATACCCATTCTTCTTCTCCAATTTTTTTCAAATTATCGTTCGGTCTCCCCAAAACTCCACATCCTTTGTCACGCACAACTTTCCACAACAACAATCAAAGCTCCACCACACTTTCGAATGCTTTAGACCATCTCCTCGTTCCAGTCTCTCTGGTTCCTCATTCAAGCTAGTTTTTGTTCGCACCAAACCTTTCGCTTCCTCTACCGTCAGTCTCGCGGTACCTGATAATTGATTTCATTTTCTAGATTTCTGGTTTGATTAATCATAACCTCTTGATGGTTGGTAATAGATCAGTGGTAACGACTGTCGATTGCAGGAGCGGTTGAGGTTTTATCCTATGTGGATTCAAATTTAAAGAAAGATTATTGTGCGAGTTATCAAAAAAGTGTAGGAGTTTGCCTCTCTAGATCGGTAATTCTCCTGGTTCTTTTCAATTGATAAGTTGATGTACGTATTGAGCATTCTAGGTTGTGTTTATTTAAATCAATTTTTAGTTTCTTATTGTGTTTTTGCTACTAAAATTTCTGGACTTGAGATCAGTTTCTTTTCTAGAAAATAATGAACGGATTGAAATGAAAATTATTTTGGAAAGAAAATTTGGGCACAAATAATTTGTTCAATAAAAATGATTTTCAAGTGAAGTATTAAGAATCTAACATTGAAATAGGAATGAAAAGTATTAATTAAAAATGATTTTCAACTGCATGGTCTTAAGCCTGTACAGCTGCATATTCTATTTGAAGCTTTGGCATGTGAAATCAATCGACAGCACGACAAAGTCAGAAAGTAGTTTTAGAAAAAGAGAGGATGAATAATAGTAAGCATATATGACTAAAATTTTCAAACATTACGAAATAGAGAAACAAAAGATCTATGGTATAGCTATTAGCGATAGAGAGTCTATCATAAATAAATTTTGTTATATTTACGATTTTTTTAAAATATTGCTATATTTTTAATTATTATTCATAAAATTGCCACCCATTATAATTATTCAAAAAGAATTAATGGCTTTTACCATAATAATAGTCTTTTCTAAACACTTGTAGGACAAACTATAGTATAGGACGAGATGAAGATCACGAGGGACAACTACCACAACAAAATTTTAAAATATAATCGCATCAAATCTCTAACGGTTTCAATCTTAAGCCTTTTATTTTATCACAATGGAGACTAAATATGAAAATGGATGATGAAATTAATATTAACAAGCCAAAATTTGATTGGATTAGTAATCGTAGCTTTAATTCAATAAAAAAAACATACAATGAATACTAACCATAAAGTCAAGCTCACAACAAGGTGTTCAAATTAAAACAATATCGAGTGAGTATTAATTAAAGGAAAAAATGCCTTCTTAGTTCTATGTTTTGATGAATATATGTGTTTGGTCCATGAGTTTTAAAAATTGACATTTTTCTAAGAATAGACCCTATTTGGTCTCTAAATTTTCAAAATGTACCTTTCTAGTATCTTTGGTGTCCAAGCTAAGTCTATGAATTTTTAAAAATAGGTTTAAAGTTCCTTCCAATAACTTTATACTTTTATTTTAAATAATTATATAACATTTTAAATTAGAAGAATAACTTCTAAAGATCATATATGAATAGGTTGGACCCCTTGTTTAAGTTTCCTTCTATGTACATTCTAAATAATATATGATTAAAAGAAGCATTAAACACTTGATTTTTCTCGCATAGAACTCTTATCGCAAACTTAAACTCCAAGGATTCCTGGCAGACTTCTTCTCTATAAACACTTGGTTTTTCTCGGGAAGACCACCCAAAACTCCTATTCTAACACTCCAAGCTTTCACTTTTTAACTTATGTGAAGACCTTTTCTTTTCGTATCACACAACTTCTTTCGCAAACTAACCACTTAATCGTAAAAATGTATACTTAACCATAAAAGATTTTATCGCTTAATCCTTTCCGCGGTTTTATTCAAACGTCAACTTCTTCATACTTAGCCGAATTTTACTTCTTTACCTAAATTAGAAATGGGTCGCACATTTACCTCTAAAATGGGAGACATATTGGGCCAGCGATGATGAGTTGCCCTCACCTATGTAGATCTAAGGATAATCTCGTGTGAACAGAAGTTCATAGTTAGCTCAGGATTAAGGTTAAGTTATCTAGGTCATCAAAGTAAAAGAAATAGTTAGTTTTAAGACGTCAATGATGTTATAACGTAAAATTGACTATTTAATGGTCCGATCTTATGCAAACTTTTTACATAGGATGCCCATACTTTCATGTCCCTAAATGAACGATTCAGAATCACATCGTTTGTATTAACTACAAAGTAGGCCGCAGAATAAGGCGTCGAACCTTATTCATATACTATAGACCGTTTAGTCTATGAACTCAAACTTGATCTACATTTATGTCTCTACATAAAGTTCAAGTCTACAAGATAGCCTTGGAACCTTAGTTTATTGGATTCAAGAGTATAGTATTCTATTTCACTAATAAATAATTCAATAATTACATTATTGAATGTAATTTACAAACTACGAGTTTTAGGACATTAATTTCAACAAACTCCCACTTGGACTAAAACTCTCCTAGTGGGGTAGAATAGAGTTGAATTTAATCATGAGAGAATAATCCATATGAGTACAATAAACATATGAATTCAATAAACTAGGATATATACCTAGTTGTTGAAACATGTCTAGTGGAATATGATATTTCAACCTAGATAATAGATTCAGGAGCCACTAAACATATTTGCTTCTCATTTCAAGAAACTAGTTCCTGGAAAAAGCCTACAGAAGGCGAGATCCTCAAAGTTGCGATTGGTGAGGTTGTCTCGACTGATGCAGTGGGAGATTTAAAGTTATTTTTTGAAGATAGATATTTGCTACTTAAAAAATGTTTTGTATGCACCTCAAATAAAGAGGAACTTGATATCTGTCTCTTGTATCTTAGAACATATGTATAAAATATCTTTTGAAATTAATGAAGTGTTTATTTTTTTTAAAAGGTATTCAAATATGTTCTGCTATACTTGAAAACAACTTATATAAGTTAAGACCAACTAGAGAAAATTTTGTCATAAATACTGAGATGTTTAAAACCATTAAAACTCATAATAAAAGACAAAAGTTTCTTCTAACGCTTATTTATGGAACTTAAAACTTGGTCACAGAAATGTCAATAGGATTGAGAGATTGGTTAAGAGTGGACTTCTAAGATAGTTGGAATATAACTCTTTACCTCCATGTGAATCCTGTCTTGAAGGAAAAAATGATGAAAAGATTTTTTACTGGAAAAGGTCTTAGAGCGAAAATATCCTTAGAGCTCGTACATTTGAACCTAGGTGGACAGATGAATGTTAAAGCTCGAGGAGGATATGAATATTTCATTAGTATCATTGATGATTATTCAACATTTGGTATGTTTACTTAATACATCATAAGTCTGATTCTCTTGAAAAGTTTAAAGAATATAAGGCTGAAGTTGAGAATGAATTAGAAAAAATAATAAAGATAATTCGATTAGATCGAGGTGAAGAGTATATGGACTTACGATTTTAAGACTATTTGATAGAACATGAAATCTAGTCACAACTCTTTGCACCTAATACACCTTAGCAGAACGGTGTATCAGAAAGAAGAAACCAAACCTTGTTGGACATGATTCACTTTATGATGAGCTTTGCTCAGTTACCTGATTCCTTTTAGGGATATGCATTAGAATTTGATGTCTATATTTGAATAATGTTTCCTCTAAAAGTGTTTTTGAAACACCTTATGAGCTTTGGAAAGGACGTAAAAGTAGTTTACATCACTTTAAAATTTGGAGATGGCCCAACATACGTGTTGGTGCAAAATCCTAAGAAATTGAAACGCCGTTCAAAATTGTGCCTATTTGTAGGATATTCAAAAGAATCAAGAGGTGGTTTGTTTTACAATCCTCAAGAAAATAAAGTATTTGTATCGACAAAGACCACATTCTTAGAGGAAGATTACATTAGAGATCATCAACTTCGCAGTAAATTAATATTAAATGAGATTTTCATAGATGCTACATATAAACCTAGTTTGCCTACTAAAGTAGTTGATAAAACTAGAAAATTTGGTCAATCACATCCTTCTCAAGAGTTGAGAAAACCTCTACGTATTGGGAGGGTTGTTCATCACCCTAATCGCTATTTGGGTTTAATTGAAACTTAAGTCGCCATACCAGATGATGGCATAGAGGGTCCATTGACCTATAAGCAGGCAATGAATGATGTGGATCATGACCTGTGAATCAAAGCCATGGACCTTGAAATTGAGTCAAATGTACTTCATTTCTGTCTGGACTCTTGTCGATCAACCAAGTGATGTAAAGCCAATTGGTTGTAAGTGGATTTATAAGAGAAAAAGAGACAAAACCAGTAAAGTATAGACTTTTAAAGCTAGATTTGTGGCAAATGATTATACCCAGAGAGAGGGAGTGGACTATGAAGAAATTTTCTCTCTTGTTGCCATGCTAAAGTCAATTAGAATACTCTTATCCATTGCCACTTTTTATGACTATGAAATTTGGCAAATGGATGTCAAGATAACATTTCTTAATGGTAATCTTGAAGAGAGTATCTAATATGATTCAACCAGAGGGATTTATTGGATAAGGATAAGAACAAAATGT
The DNA here is from genome assembly GCA_037974545.1 of Cucumis variabilis. Lineage (NCBI taxonomy): Eukaryota > Viridiplantae > Streptophyta > Magnoliopsida > Cucurbitales > Cucurbitaceae > Cucumis > Cucumis variabilis. The sequence goes on along the minus strand of JBBPDI010000015.1, from coordinate 5,500,154 downwards.
TTGTAAGCTTCAAAAATTCATTTATGGTTTGAAACAACCATCTAGGTTCTGGAATATAAGATTTCATACTATGATCAAGTCTTATGGTTTTGAAAAAAATGTTGACGAACCTTGTGGTTACAAAAAGGTTGTCAATTTCATTGTAGCATTCTTAGTTTTATATGTGATATTCTACACATTGGGTATGTGCAGGTTATCTTAATGACATCAAGAAATGGCTAGTCACACAATTTCAAATGAAAGATTTAGGAGATGTACATTATGGTATAAGGATCCAAATTGTTCAGAACCATAAGAATAAAACTCTAGTCATATCTCAAATATCTGATATAGACAAAATGTGTCAAGATATAAGATGGAGAATTTCAAAAGAGGTATGTTTTCGTACAAATATGGAATTCATTTTTCAAAGGAACAATGTCCTAAGATACCTCAAGAAGTTAAGGATATGAGACATATTCCCTATGCTTCTGCTGTCGAAAGTTTGATGTATGCAATGTTATGTACTAGACCTGATATATGTTACTCAGTAGGGATTGTCAGTAGGTATCAGTCCAATCCTAGACGTGATCATTGGACACCCATTAAGAATATCCTACAATATCTTAGGAGAAAGAAAGACTACATGCTTGTGTATGGTAATAAGGATCTGGTCTTTACTGGATACACTGATTTTGATTTCTAAACTGTTAAAGACACTAAAAAGTCTACATCGGAATCAATATTCACTCTAAATGGAGGAGCAGTAGTGTGGAGAAGTATAAAATAAAGTTGTATAGCTGACTCTACAATAGAAGTTGAATATGTAGCTGCTTACGAAGTGGAAAATGAAGCAGTATGGCTAAGGAAATTCTTGAAAGATCTTAAAGTTGTTCCTAATATGCATCTGCCTATCACCATGTATTGTAACAACAGTGGCGTAGTTGCAAATTCAAGAGAACCTAGAAACCATAAACAGGAAAAGCATATTGAACGCAAGTACCATCTTATTTAGAAAATTGTACATCGTGGAGATGTTGTAGTGACCCAAATATTTTTTGAGCAAAGCATTGTTGATCCTTTTATAAAAGCCCTCATGGTTAAAGTGTATGAGGGTCACCTACAGAGTTTAGGTCTACAATGTTTGTCAACTAGGACAAATGAGAGACTTATTGGGCATATGCCATAATTTATTGAATTCATATGTTTATTGTACTAATATGGATTATTATCTCATGATTAAATTCAACTTTGTTCTACCCCACTAGGAGGTTTAGTCCAAGTAGGAGTTTGTTGGAATTAATGTCCTAAAACTCGTAGTTTGTAAATTATATTCAATAATGTAATTATTGGATTATTTATTAGTGAAATAAAATACTATAATCTTGAATCCAATAAACTAATGTTTCAAGACTATCTTGTAGATTTGAACTTTATGTAGAAATATAAATGTGAATCAAGTTTGAGTTCATAGCGTAAACAGTCTATAGTATATGAATAAGCTAGGTTGGACGCCTTATTCTGGTAACACTATGGATGCAGCCTACTTTGTAGTTAGTACAATGATGTGATCATGAATCATTTATGTAGGGACATGAAAGTAGGGGCATCCTATGTCAAGAGTTTGCATAAGACCGAACCATTAAATAGTCACTTTTACGTTATAACATCGTTGGCGTTTTAAAACTGACTGTTTCTTTTAATTTAATGACCTAGGTAACTTAACCTTAATCCTAAGCTAACTATGAACTTCTGTTCATACGAGATTATCGTTAGATCTGCATAGGTGAGGGCAGCTCATCATGGCTTGCCTAATATGCCTCCCATTTTAGGGGTAAGATTGGATGGATAGCTGGAGACATAGGGTACAAGAAGAAATTCATTCATGACCTCATTAAAATCAGCAGATAGGTTGTTCCTTTATGCACTGTATCAAGATCTTGAACAAGAGACATTCGATTTTATTTTTTAGATAATGTGATTTTCCGATGATCTTATTTAAATAGGGTAACAAAGTCCATTAAATAAAAGTTATAACGTTGTCTATTGTACCAACTAAATTATTAATTTTTATAAGAATTTTATAAGTTTAAAGCTAGTGCTTCTCTATCCTGACTACAGGTTATTATGACCTCATGTTATAGCGTTTATATTTTTAGTTAGTTGTATTTGTCATCTTGCTTCTTTTTTATAAAAAGATATATATAAAGTACATTAATGTATACAAAAAATCACAGTATTTAAAAGAAAAATTTACGAAAACAAGTCAATTTTGTTGCTGCGAAACATTGATATACAACGTTATTTCTCACTCAAATAATTTGCATTAAAAAATTATGGACGGCATAATTCTAAAGTAGTGCAACTATATAAAAATAAATAAATAAAAACGAAAAAAAAAATAATATAAAAGTATACATATTGCAATTAAAAAATGTATAAATATCAGTATTGAAAAAGTATGCAAAATTCATATTTAGAACAACATATAAATACAGACTTTGACAACTTTAAAATTAAAATAATATACAAACCTACCAATTGAAAAATTAAAATTAAGAGTTATTTGAATAAACATATTTTAGAGTAGGACTGGACACTTACAGAAGTCGATGTTTATAAATCTAACTTTACAGTTATGTGGTTTACCATATAATTTTCCTTCAAGGTAATTAATAAAAAGAAAAAGTAAAAAAGTGGAATTGATTTAACCCTACCAACCATGAGTGACAATGAATTCAACTAGGTTTCTGAGGAAAGTCTTTTATTAACGGCAGGAAAAAGGAACAAGAAATAAAAAACTAATATTTACCAAAATCAGCTTCATATCACTCTGGTATCAAAAGATTTTGAGGTTTTAATCCCTTAATCAGTTAAAGAAAAATTTTCAAAAAAGGAAAATTTTGCAAAATATTACACACAATAACATAATTATGTAAATCATTTTTGAACTTTATTAATATTTTCCTATTTGTAGAAATATTTTATAATTTTTTATTATATTTAAGAAACCTCTTATTCAAATCCTAGAAACAAAATTTTAAAATCGATTATTTCTTTTAACATTGCTGAGAAAAATAGTAATCAAAGCAATATTAACAATGACTATAAAATTTGAGGAATATTAAAAAAAATCTAATTAAATTTAGGAAAATAACGAAATAGCTTAATCATAAATTATTATTAAGTATAAAATATTGATGTAGATGAAAATACGAATGTTTTTAACTTGACAAAAAAAAATGTATGGATTCCAATAGATTTAAAATATTATAAAAATAAATTAAAATTAGTAAATAAAGATTTTATGACTTTGTAACAAATTAAAATATCTAACATAATAAAAAAAATTAAATATTTGATAAAATATTTATTGTTAGTAAAGAATCAAGTTTTAGTGATTTTGTTTTATAGAAGGTGAAGAATATATATATTTAAAAAAACCGTGATATTTTTATATTTAGACTAGTAACATGTTGTTTCTTTATAATAAGATATTGATTTTTCCCTCCATCCATATCAAATCCATAAGAACAAAAAAAGAAAAATTAACAAAAATATCCTATGAATATTTAATATTATATTTAAGACCAAAATTTATATATATATATATATATGTAAAATCAAGAATCAGTTTAAATTCCCAAGCAATGTGTAAAAGGAAAGAGGAAAGAAGAATACAGCTGCAGAACACTTTCCATATTAGGTAAACTAGGGGAAACGTGGCTGAAGACTGTCATGTTCAATGAACGATGCTTAATCATTGGTCTTAACCCCATCTTCTTCACACTTTCTTCTTTCACTAATTTAATTAATCATAATTACCTTTTTGTTTTGTTTCAATTAATTACTCACATTCTAGATTTATGTTTGTTACCTTGTTTTCTACAGTTAAAAATTATATGAAATTGTCAATATTACAAATTTAAATATAATATTATTATTTTAAGACATAATTTTCCTACATCTAGAAAATATATGTTATTTATAAGGAGAAGAAAAAATAAAATTGATTAGTTCAATTACAATACATCTTTCTTGGTTGGGCTTCCACCAATTTGGTTGTCCCTTTCTTAGTAATATATATCAATTCTCCTTTTAATTCCTTCTAATACTTCCTACACTTGGCACCTTTGTTTCCCACTTTGGAACTCACTTCTTTCATAATTATCTACAAAATTATAATTTTTGTTAAAATTATCGTTATCTCTACCTCTCTCTTTAAAGGTCAAGCGGTAATGAATCTAATGATATAACAGTCATTGTGACAATAAATATATCAAAATTTGTAATTTTTAATGGTAACGTAATATAACTACAATGTAATTTTAAAGTACAATCGAATTGATCGTTGATCAGACTAGTCATTTTCTTATAGATATGGACGTGAATCTGAATTCATTAAGAAGGTAAATGAGATAGAAAATGAAGAAAAGAATTTATAATAAAATTATGAAGGAGGGACACGTTTGGGACAGAGGGAAACAGAGTGGGTTTTGTAGTAGGGAAAAGGAAAATGACAGATGAAGAAACCATTAGAGGAAGCCGCTTTAGAATTTGTGGTCTTCCAATGAATTCATCCTCTCTACCGTCTAATCATTTACACCAAAACGCAAAACATCCTTTTCTTTACTAATTAAACATATTTCACACACACACATATATACATATCAATATTCAACCTAAGATCTGATTTATTAGTCAAATTTCACACACTTAATCTCATATAATCAGTTTTTTTCTTCTTCTTTTAATTATCATTTTTTCAATTAGTCAGAAAGTTAAAGAAGTTCAAATTTGACTTTGAGCTTCCATCCACACTAACTATGAAATAAATGTCATTCGGTCGTTATATAGATTAAACTCTCGCTTATTTAATATGTTACAGAGATTAAACTCTCGTTTATTTAATATGTTATAGAGTTATTTAAGAAATATTTAGATAGGAGACATCTTTTTCACTATATAGGTTGATAATTTTATATCGAAAAAGGTGAAAATGCTATTGAAATGTATAATATTAAAATTTTCAATTTTATTTTATCTATCAAATTAAGTTTTTAGATCAATTTTCTTGAATCACAATGCTTTAATATAATTATTTAAATCATCGATTTAGACTTATTTAGTAAATTTTTAATATTATATCATTTAACAAATACGTGAGAATTTTATAAAATAATAAAAAATCACTTGTAATTTTGAGATGTAACTCATTTTTCTAATATGTTTAAAAGAAAATTTGATTCATCGTCTCCTTCACCTCATTATTCTAGAACTTATTATTTTTCATTATTTACCTTTCATTGAACATTCCATCCGTGACAAAAATTTGACTAAATGGTTAAAAAGACACTTGAAATAAAGCCCTTCTTTTCTGTACATGCACCGGGGCTCACACGCACCACAAACCAAACCAATTACACCCTTTCATTGCTTTTTCTTTTTCAACTAAAAATCAATTAGCATAAATCCAAAATATTCCCATGTAAAGAAACTCGTTGAGTTTTGGCAAAATCAGCATTAGTTATTCCATTCCCAGCCAAAAATATTCAAACATTCTAAAACTAACTTATAATCACTTTAGTTTTAAATCGGATTAGTTAGGAAACACTTTTAGTTTAAATCATGTTTTAATTCTAGTGGGTAATATTCTCTTGTAAGTGATCTTCTAGTTACATAAGTGAAAAAAAGAGATATAGATGGTACAAAAAGTGTAATTGAGATCAATGAAATAATTTAGTGTTTCATTGTAATAATAATTGTTCGCCTGCAAAATATTACCTTTCTAGTGGGTCATAGTTTTAATTTGTTCTGATTATGATTTGTCATAAAAAAGACGAAAAGAAAAAGAATAAAATAGACAAGTTTGTTTCCATATATATTATATGAACACTTTTGTTTGTCTTCCATAAAACGGGGGTTGTGGAAGAAACATCCAAGAAAGCATTAACAAATTCTGCCCAAGCAAAACCAAACCACACGTGCGCTTTAATCTTACTTATAAATATACAATTCTTTCACCAAAACTAAAACAAAATCTTCATTCAATTCCTCAAAATAATACCTCTAAACCATATAACTACCACTCCTGTGTTTTTCTCTTGTTTTACTCATCACAAATGGCAATGCTGGGGGCTTATCTTGAAATCAGTCCCAAAACTATAACTCCTCATCAGAAGCCGATGGGGACCCAGGTGGATATGCGGTGCCGGAAGACTCGTAGTGTGGTTTACGAGTCTGTTCTTCGGTTCCTTATCTCTTTCTTCTCTTCTACAAAGAATATATAAGACACAATGATAGGAACCTCTTCTTTGTCTTATCTACAAAAAATTGGACACAATTAATGGTACATTGAGCTAATTGTTGTGTGTCATCTCCGTATATAACTATATCTTTAGGATTAATGTGTAATTAATCACATTGATGTAGTGTTAAACCATTATATATTCATGGGTTTGATGTTGTACGTAATTCAATGTGTGTCTTGTTCAAAACTTGTTGTTTCAATTGTAACTTAGTCACTTTAGGTTGTACTCTCCAATGATTATTGTCATTAAAAAACATGTACTTTTTTTCGTCATCGTCTCCTTGAATGATGATATACAAAATTCTCTAAATTGTTCTTTTATTCTCTCAGATTACGATTCTTATATACATAGGCTCAATTTAAAATTGTTATGACATTTTGTTACAGATTTTGAATTGATTATATATTTGCTTGAGTTTTTTTTTTTTTTTTTTCTTTTTGGATGTTTTCAGCGATGCCTTAATTAGAATTTGTTTCCACACTACTGTAAAAACAGACTTTCTTGACGGTTGTAATTTTTCTTTCTTGACACTTTTGAAAAAAAACGTCAAAAAAGATGTGATTTTAAATAAAAAAATGTCAAGAATTTATATGGAAGGTCAATTTTCAACTTTTTTGACGTTTATTAAACGTTAAGTAAGATATATTTTTTCTTGACGTTTTTTAAACATCAAGAAATATCTATTAATTTTTTGATGTTCTTAAAATGTCAAGAATGTTTATGAATTTGACTTTCTTGACGTTTTTTAAATGTCAATAATATATAGTTTTCCTCGACATTTTAAAAACGTCATGAAATTTATAAAAAAAATTTGACACTTAAAATGTCAAGATAATTCTTAAAAAAACTTGACGTTTTTAAAAACGTCAAGAAAGTTATAAAAAATTCTTGACGTTTTTAAAACGTCATGATCATTCTAAAAAATTGTTGACGTTTTTAAAAACGTCAAGAAATATCTTAAAAATTATTTCTCAAACTGTACGGCAGTGTTCCAATTATAAGATAAAATATATTTTTTTTATCTTATTTTAGTTATATCAAGTTATCGTTATTTAAAGATTTTAAGCTTGTGGGGTATTTTTGTAATTAGGATTTGTTGGGAAAGAATATGGAATAAGGAATT
>JBBPDI010000015.1:5457834-5492641 GCA_037974545.1 Cucumis variabilis | reverse complement strand
GAGTAGAAATAAATAAATAAATAAATAAGCAGAAAGAATAATACATGCAAATTGGAATAAGAAAAAGTAAAACTTGAGAATGAAAGGAGAGAATCCTGTCAAAGAATTGTGGGAAAAAGAATCTACAATAAATAAATATTTTTTTAAAAAATTTAGCTACAATTCAAGGTTTTAAAAAAGGGTAGAATCTTGAGAGGGAGAAAAAACAAACTAAGGAAATAATAACAAAATGGAAAGTATTTACAAAAAAAACAATAGATACTGACTTGAATTAAAATTTTGGTTATCTATCTTGAATTTGGATTAAAATTTTGGTATGAACAATAAATAGTTTGAAAATTTTTCTATTTTTAAAAATTTTCCATAAAAATTTGTAGAAAATAAATGAAAATAAAGTTGAATATTAACTTGTGAGGGAAGAGCATATTTAGTAATAAGTTTGGACAAATTAGAAAAACACTTTCAACTATTGTGATGGTTGTAATTACACATTAGAATTGTTAAGGTAAGAATCAAGCCTCAAATAATGGTTAAAATTCGACTTTCAAGTTTGTACAAATTTTAGATATTAGACATCCAATTGATAAAAATTGAATCCTCAAATTAATATAGTTATTACAACTTCCAAAATTATGTAAGTTTATGTAAGTTTGAGAGTCCAATTTTGGATACTTGTATATGTTTAAGAGCTCAAATTTTTACAATTAAAAATTTTAAGAAGTAATTACAACTACTATTATAATTTAGGAATGAACGTTGCAATTAAACAAAACATATAAGTAACATAAATGAACGGTGGGTTTTATAATATTTTATTTCCTAAAGTAGTAATCTATATATATATAGAAAACTTATTATCGCTAGAATGTTTCATGGCTTTGTTCTTGGTTGTGCAAGTAGTTCTAAAGGTACCACATGTTCCAAAGACAACAACAAAAAGTTTGCGATCAACTTTGCATGAAAACTGATCGTCGAAACTAAAAACATCTTTTTAAAAAATATAAGATATTGCTCGAAAACCAAAAGTTGAAGAAAACGTAAAGTTTAACACGCAAAATGTAGAGAATTGAAGAGAGAATAGAGAGAGCGAAAGGATGTTGTTCTGTCAAATGAGAGGGGGAGGAAGACGTTTATATAGGCCTCTGATGTTGAAATTGACAAATGTGCAATGCACGTTATTCCATAGAATGTGTATTGATTTCGTACAACGCGTGGAGAGTAGGTCACTATTTGATCCATACGTGACACTTGGAATGAACATCGTTGAACGCGCTGAAGACTAATTTGCAAGACCAATTTGATCAATAAAATAAAATTAAAATTAAAACTATTTTATTTTACCCGAAAAAATATAAATAATTTTTAACAAAATTTATTTTCTTCTTGCCATCCCTTTTTTTTTCTTTTTAACAAATTTCACCAAGAACCCCCTCCTTGAAAATTTTAAAACATAAAAATGTTTTTCATCGAGTAATATCAATTTGTAATGTTCTACATAAGCAAAGTTGTCATTTGACTCGAACCATTACGTAGTGTAGATTATTTAGGATATACTAGAGTAACTCTTGGTTTTGAACTCTACCTCTTACAACATACCACAAACACACAACATTTCTAAGATGTAGTTCGAAAGGTCGCGCTTTAAAGTCTAGCACATGTATCCCAGTTTAGTGAATGGTCTAGAGTATTTGCTTAAAATTTCATTAGAGGCGACTTTGACCCTCGCATTCACATAGGTGAGTCAATAAAAATACTCTTGTAGCTAGGTATTCCACTTGACATCAAATATAGATCTTATTAAGAACATAGTAAAACCTTTTCAAATGCTTCAAGATATGATGTTGTAACCCTACGTCATGGGAAGGAACTCTATGTATCATTTTTGCATGATTCATTCCATAACACTAGTGATCAGTTATTATACCTTGAACATGTTTCTTAGGATCTCCAGTCTACAAGTTGAGCTTTCTTCATAGGTGATTAATTTTTCTATAGGCATGAGTCCTATCCTTTCTGAGGTTATACAAATCTTTTCTCTAGTCAATCCTTTCATCAAAGGATCTGCGAAGTTCTCATCAATCAGTGTATGTATGATCCACTCTAATAGCACCATTAGTAAGAAACTCTCTAATAGTGTCGTGCTTATAACAATAAATTTGTCTTCTCTTTCTATTATAATAATGATTATGAAATTTTACAATGGTTGGTACCAGTTTTTCCCATTATAAAGGGAATCTCTAATAGCAGACTTATAAGGCAACCTACTTCTTCACTAGTAGTTGGTAGTGTTATCATCTCTAACTGAATCCCTGATTGAGCTAATATAGTCTGTTTCTTAGATTTCTAAGAAACATCACGTCCTGCTATATTGATGATATAACCATTGGTATCTTTTGAGTCATCATCATTAGAACCTTTGAGAATAACGAGAAAGCATTGATAATATAATAATCTTAGGTTTTGGGTTTTCTTTAAGTACCTCATAACCATTTCTACTTTCCAATGCAATATATAGATTAATCATATAGCATAAACTATTTCAGACCTAGTGCAATCAGTAGCATTTCCAAGACTACCTACTATGCCCGCATACTCAGATCGGTTACGAACTTTGTTTTCTTGACCATGGGCAACAAAGCCATCAGGTTGTTCCATATAGATCTCTTCTTCTAGTTTTCCATTGAGGAAAACGATGTTAACATCCATTTGATATACTAGAAGGTTGTTTAAGGAAGCAAGAGAAAACAATAGGCACATTGAGGTTACTCTAGTGACTGGTGGAAGGTGTTATAGAAGTCTATGTTTTCTCTTTGTCTAAAACTTTTGTCTACTAACTTCGCTTCCAACTTATATGTTGTTCCATCAGGTTTGATTTCCTTATTTAGAATCAACTTACAACTTAGAGATTGACAACCTGAAGGTAGGTCTACCAGGTGCCAAGTCTCAAGAGAGTCTATCTCATCATTTATAGCTTTTTGCCACAAGTTGGCATCTACAAAAGACAACACTTCTTTCAAGTCTTTTGAGTCTTTTTCTACATTGAAGGTCTAGAAGTCATCCCCAAAGTTCTTGATAGTTCTAGTTCTTTCGCTTATTCTAGGTTTTAGATCAACTTCTTTAGTTCAGATAGGATTTCTATTTAAAGTTAGGCTGCTATATCCCATACCCCATTATTCCTTGATTTAAAGGGAAATTTATCCTTAAAGAAGTCAGTGTCATTTGATTTAATGACTACTTGATTTACTAGGTCATAAAACTTATAGATTTTACGGTTTAAGGTATAACATATAAAGACACATTTATAGGCTCTATTAGCAAGTTTTCTCCTTTTAGAGTCTCAAATTCTAAAAAAAACAAGACGCCCCCAAGTTCTAAAGTAAGACAATTTTGGTTTTTTATTCTTAAAAATTTTGTATGGCGAATTAATGTTTTTAGATTTTGGAATTCTATTAAGGACATAACATATGGTAAAGATAATTTCACCCTACCAATAAGACGCAGCTCTTGAGTTGAGTAAAATGGCCTACTAGCTCATCTAGAGTTCGATTTTGCCTCTCGGCTTTACCATTCTTCTCAGGAGAGTAAAATGCAGTCTTTTTGTGTATTATCCCATGTGAATTATAGAAAGCGTTGAAATTTTCTGAGTCATACTCAAATCCTCTATCACTATGAAGTCTTGTAACCTTTCTATCATCCTGATTTTCTATTTCACATACAAAAGATTTGAAAGCATGTAACACATCATTTTTATTTTTCAGCAAGTAAATAAGAGTGAAGTCAGAACAATCATCTATGAAAGTAATGAAATATCTTTTACTACTTCCAGTCATGATGCCATCAAATTCACATAGATCATAATGAATTAAATTTAGAGGCTTAGATTCCCTAAGTACAGATTTATGCGAAGTTTTAGTTATTTTTATCTGATTGCAAAATTTTCATTTTTTAAATGCATTCATGGATAACTTAGGTATCATTTCTAATCTACTCAAGTTACTTATTAGTCATTTATTAACATGACAGAGTCTAGCATGCCAAATATTAAAAGAACACAACGTATACATAAAAGCTTTAACTTTATTAACTTCAAGATTTAATTTAAACATGTCTAGGAGCATAGTCCTTCTCCATAAAGAAATTATTTTTTGTTAAAGTAAAAATTCTAGCTTTTATAGTCTGAGTGAAGGAAACCTTGTTGAGGAGATAGCCCGAGATCAGATTCTTCCTTATTTGTGGGTGTGCAAGACTTTATTCAGAGTGAGGATCTTCTCAAAGGTGAACTTTAGTTGTACATCTCCAATGCCAGCAACCTTCATCAAGTGATCATCTCCCAACATAATATTTTTATCCTTAATCTTAGTATAAGTTTTAAATAGACTAAGGTCGTGACAGACATGGTGCGTAGCTCCAGTGTCTATCCACCATCCCTCAGAACCACCGATTACATTTACTTCTTTGATCATGGCAATTAAAGGCTTATCTAACAAGTTCACTTGGCCAATAGGACGACTCTTATTCACCACAATGAAAGAGAGAAGAGTGGAATAGCTTTTTTGTCAATTTCTATCTTATTCATATCTGAAGAAATATCAGAGAATCAATCTTATCTGATTAAGAATTTCACAGTTTCACCATTCTCATTGTCTCTTAATTGAACAACTCATTCTTTAATTCTTAGCTATATGTCTAAGTTTATTATAGTTATAGTAAAGGAACTGTATCGTTACTCTTTAGGTGTTTCTATTTCTTTTGATTATGCTAGTTGTTGGATCCTTGGTTATGGCTCTTCCTCTATTATAGTTTCACCATAACTAGGGCAGGTATCCTCGATACAAAGTTTACCTCCTCTCCTTAGTCTTGCTTTTGAATCTCCTTCTCAATCCTCAACCAGGCAATTAGACATTCTAATGAAAATTCCTTGGTTATATCTCTATGGTGTTTCTAAACTCCTTCCACATAAGAAGTAATTTATCAATAATAATGACAACAATCTGAAACTGTCATCAAGAGTCCTACCTTCACTGATAATTTCACTGAATCTTTATTCATCTATCTGATGGAATTTTTTAACATGCGCAATGAAAATTGAATCAAGATTTTACCGTAATTTCTCCTAGTTAACATGCATAACCCTTAACTATATGAATTAGAGTTTAAAAGAGATTACCTTTTGAATTGCTCGTCTTTTTCTCAATCACGAACTCGAACCACCCCTAATGTTGACTTGCTATTCTCTGAATGTAGAATAGGGTTGTGGGACCCGATGGGTAAAGGATTTAAAAGTGCGTGATGGAAAAATTGAAGGATGGTAAAAGTTTTGAAATAAAAACTTTAGTGAGAATTGTTAAAGTAATTAATGGAAAAATTGTCCAAACCCTAAACAATTGAAATTGGACATTTAAATAGACAAAAGACATGGAACAATTGCATGTATGAACTCACCATAGCCCAATACCTCACATTCCATTAACTTTCAGTGGACTTGGTGTCATCGCAATGAACTTCCACTTAGCCCACTAACGAGTTAGTGGAATTATGTAAAATTTCACTTTCTCTTAGTGGGCTTGGTGTCATCGCCATGAACATCTACTTAGCCTACGAAGAGTTCATGGGATTATACAACAAAATGTTGGATTTTTTCACTAACTTTAGTCAAAGGGTAAAATGGTCATTATGACCATTTTATCTGTTTAGACTAATTCTAATCTCTCAAGCATGAATCCCCATTCATTTTCACAAAATTATTAAGTTGGTCAAAGTTTGACTTTTTAAAATAAAAAGTCAACATTTTGAATTTTTTAACTTTGTCTATTTCCATCATTTTTTAGCTTTCAAATGTATATGTATCTTTTGCAATTTAAACCATATTTAAAGATAAAGCTTTATCTCTAAACAAAAACGATCGTTATATTGATAACTTATAGAAATACAAGTTATTGTAGCCTTTTATATAAAATAATAAAGCCTTAATGTATAAGATTGGAAGAAATCACGAAGAAAAGTAGAAGAATTGATCAAATTGGGGATCACGAACTACAAAAGAACTTTATCCCTATTTTATCCCAGTTCAATTGTCTTATCGCACGATTGTAGGCAAAAAGAAGTATAGTCTAGCGACAGAACATCGGGCAAGAAGATGTATGCAACCAACAAGGCGATGGTTATAACAAGCTAAGGGATCTAAAGCACTAGTAGACAAAAATGGTTGGCGCGAATGTCAGAAAAAGGACAAAATGACATCTTTAATATTTACCCAATTGACATACAATCATTATTAAATACATGGGATGTAATGTCACACCCTTCCTCAAAGTGACTTTCGATGACTAAGTGGAGGCGTGTCACCTAGACCTTTAATGCGAATGCACACTTCTCACGAGGTAATGCTCTAAATGTCTAGTAAGCAGAATAACTTAACTCTTTTCCCATAGTTCAAATGCCAACTTTCTTTTTGCAGGGCCACAACATACGACACTTAACTTTTACTAACATGTCCTTGATATTTTGTTCTCTTCTAACCTTGCATAACTTAAGCGATAGACTCAATTAAAATAGAGAAATAAGTACAAAACTTCTCTTTATTAACTTAACACTGTAACAAATTTGCATATTACAAATGCAACCTTTGGACACTCTCTTAACACTGATACTAGTCCTTGCTTTGACAACTACCTCTTCCTTTTTCTTATCCATCACCTCATGCTCCTATTTGAGGTGGTCACTTAGACGTAGGAAACCTCCTTCCTCTTCTCTTTCCCTTCCTTACCTTACTCACTCCACAACCTTGGGTGAAAGACGATCTCCAGGGCTTCCTTTCTCAACATCAGCCTTTTAGGATTCTCGCACCTAACTTTCCTATTTAGCTTAGATTTGGACGTTAAGGAGTGGTAACCCTACCAACCGACTCCTTGGACATGAAATAAGATGACACAGTTGTTATGCCATATAATACTATAGAGTAACTCCACCTTTCCTCCTTAACTTGGCTTTGTAGCCTCAGAGTGAACATTCACATTGTCTTAACGCCTAACAACCTGGAAAGAGAAAACAATTAAAACGTAAGTCAAATAGACTTAGTGAGTGACGATTTTAAGAAAAAACATTTTTTCGAAGAAATGCCATGGAAACAATAATAATATAAGTATAGTAGTAAATATATGTCTCATCACATAAGCAATAAACCATTTGACCATCCGTACAGCCAGTGCCACAAGCATCACACACTTAGATCGCATAGCAACTTTAAATGTGTCACGGTTCACAGTTAATACAACTATTCATACCGTAGGTACCATCTGTATATCGACCAAAACCATCTAGTAATTTAACCGCATTACGGTCACAAATCATATAACCCTCAATTCTACTTATGCCATAACATCAAGAGTTTAAATCATATAGCATTTTGTATTTATTACTAAGACCTTGACTCTCCACTCGCCTAGATCAAGACTTAACTAGCGTTATACGAGTTTTCTGAGAATGCCACCAGCGCCTTCTTATATTCACATCATTTTCGTCCACAAACCAGAACTTCACATTCATAATGCATCATATCACGACCTTTCACAACCATAACATACCGTATTACAACCTCGTCAAGACTTGGGATTCTTCCTTCGTTTGGACTTAAGATTCTCTTTCAACCAACATCAAACGAGTTACCTGGGATTTCCGTCAGCATCTTACGATGGGTTTCACCCTTTCTCGGTAAACAATCATTATAAAAAAATGTGTGTTTTAGCTTACCCTCCTTAGGAAACATTTAGTAGCATGAACATTGTACAATTGGAAGCCAGCAGAAAGATACTATTATTGACGAAATGCTATATATACGTATCAAGATTCAAACCTCTCATTATCCATTTTTTGAGTTAAACATAAAACCTTTTCTCTACTGCAAAAAAGTTTCACAGATATTCTACTAGAGAAGATATTTCAATCAAACAATTTCTTATATGTATAGTCTACTTTAGAACGAACATTCATAATAATAGTTCATAATTGTAGCAAGTAAGAGAAAATAATCTAACAAGGAATGACATGTCAGAACGTATGTAGTAATCTTATTTTATCATTCACCCATATACATTGGTCTCCACTTCTTCCCTCTCTGCCTTTGAATTTTTCTCTTTTCATCCAACATTTCTATTAGCTAGTCAGCGGGTCTTCTAAGTTTCTCCCTCGTTATTTAGTGCGGGCATCTCATTTTTTCTCTAAGAAAAAATTCTCCTTCTTTTGGTCCTTGTCCCCTTTTTATAGAGACCTTCCACATCCAGGGGCCGTTTGATTACTTTACATGTGTTTCTTCGTGATTAGCTACATCATGCAATCAATAAAAATTTAACATGTCAGCTAAATACAGGCGTCGATTGGACATTCTCTCCTTGCGACACCAACCTTATCACTTTAAATTACTTGACCCTTTTTTATCTCTTCGAGAAGCCATAATCATTTCTTTCACTACACAGATGGAAACCGTTTGGTGTGTATTGTTGTTAATTTTCTATAATTGTTGTCAACAATGCTCTAAGACTTCCCTGACACAAATGTCTCTTCTCGCGTTATGGTATCAAACGCCTAACTCTCGTCATCCAATATTGGCCTCTTTTTGCCATTCATTCTTATCGCATTGTCCATGTTTGTGCGATTTAACTTAGGTAGGAGATTCTCTTTATGTCACCTTTTTCCTTCTTTTTGTGTGCTTTCTCACACGAGTCACTTATCCGAATGATTTTTTCACAAGAATTTCTCACAATCGGACTCCATCTTTTGAGTCAGCCATTATACATATTTCTCCATTTAGTACTACTATTGTAGGACTTTTACTGCGCTGTTGATATGCGATCAGGGCCTTACATGTAAACTCACCAGCATTATCAAGTTGAATATTTTTTATTGTATAATTAGGAAACTATGCTTTTAATTTGATTATATAAGCACGTAATCTTGCAAATGCAAGGTTTTGACTTGATGATAAATTCATATGTGACCATCCGTCAATAAAAACCATGAAGTATCTAAATGGTCCGCTTGGTGGATTAATGGGTGTGACATATGTCACAATGAATTTGTTCAAAAAATGTAGGTGACTCGACTCCCACTTTGGCTGTTGATGGACTAATAATCAATTTTCCTTGAGAGCAAGCAACATATGATAATTCATTGGATTGAAGAATCTTTTGATTCTTTAGTGGATGTCCACGAGAATTTGCAATAATTCTTCTCAACACTATTAACCCAGGATGACCAAATCGATCATGCCAAATAGTAAACATATTTAAATTTATGAACTTCAGGTTCATGGTTGCATATGTTTCAATTACTCATATATGAGTATAATATAATCCAGAAGAAAAAGTAAATAGTGTTTCCAATATACGCTTTTCATGTGAAACAATAAATGTAATATAAAAAAATTTTATATTATTTTTTATTGTTAGTTTCAACATGATAACCATTTTGACGTTTATCTTTGAAATTCAATAAGTTTCTTTTTTACTTACTAGAGAACAAAGGATGATTAATTGTGAATTTTGTTCCTCTAGGCAAAATAAGGTTTGCTTTACCAAAGCGTTCAATCAAATTTGTAGAACCTGATATTGTATTTACATTTGCTTTATTCATCTTTGAGTTAGCCAAAATATGAGAAATGTCCATAACTCTTCATTAAAAAAAACGATTACAATAAGTCTCATAATTAAAACAAAACTAACCTTGAAATATAAATAATTTAAATAAACTTGTAAATGTTAAATAGAGAAGAAAAAAAACTAAAACATAATGCAAATATTAGTTTTGGACATTATCATAATTAAAAGATGTATTTGTTACTTCTTCATTAACATCATATTTCTTTTCAGGAGGCTCAAAGAAGTTTGCAATATCCAAATGTGTCATGTTGTAAGGGTGAAATACATCATCTTGATAAGCAAAATTTACTTCCACATTCTTCCCTTTTTCCTTCAATAAGGCTTGATAGAGGCCGACTAAGTGCTTGGATGTACTACAAGTACAAGTCCAATGGCCATTCATACCACAAAGGAAGCATTAATGTTCACCACTTTTAAATTTCTTATTTTGTGGAGTCTTCCCTCTATGATCATCATTTGTGTATTTCTTGAAATTTAAATAATTATTACCACGAAAAGTATAATTACTTCTTCCTCTACCACGATCAGGACCTCGACCACGACCACGATCTGAACCATTATTGTTTGAAAATACAACATTCACTTCAGGAAATGGTGTTGCTCTAGTTGGTCGAGATTTATGATTTTTCATTAATAACTCATTATTTTGTTCAGCCACAAGAAAGCATGATATAAATTTAGAATACCTTTTAAATTCTCTTTTTTGATATTGCTGCTGTAAGAGCATATTCGAGACATGAAATATGGAAAATATTTTCTCTAACATATCTTCATCAGTAATTTTTTCTCCGCATAACAATAATTTTGAACAAATTTTAAGGAATGCAGAATTATAATCACTTACTGATTTAAAATCTTGCAACCTTAAGTGCATCCAATCATATCAAGCTTTATGAAGAATCACACTTTTTTTTTATGATCATACCTTTTAAACTTTTCCATAGTTTATAGAAATCTCTTACCATAAGATATTAAATCTTTAGTCCCTCATGAAGATGATGTCGGAGAAAAATCTTGGTTTTCACTTTTTCTTGACTTGAAGTTGTGTTTTCTTTTTTAATTGTTTCTCCAAGATTCATGGCATCCAAATGAATTTTAGCATCAAGCACCCATGATAAATATTTATTACCATTGATATCAGGAGCTGGAAATTCTAATTTGATAAGACTTGTCATAGTAAAACTATAACAAATAAATTTACTTATATTAAAAATTTAATAAACATGTTAAACATGCATTCTAAAACAACTTAGATAAACATCCTATTATGCACATGATACAAAAATCTAAGGGACCAAGACATAATAGGGGGATTTTGCAAAAATAGCAAAAAATTTATGATAATAAAGCTCATGTCGCAACATTTTCTAAATTTACAAAAATAGCAAATTTAAAAGTGATGACCGTCTGACAGCCCTATGATTACCGTCTAACAGCTTTTTGATTACCGTCTAATAGCCCTATGATTACCATCTGATAGCCATTTGATATCATTAAGTTTGCCATATTTGTAATATGCAACAAAATGGTGTCATGAGCTATTTTTTTCTAAATGTTTTTATCATTTGATGCAAATATAATAATTAAAAGAATACATATTAATGTACAATAATTAAAGTTACAACAATTATGGAAAATTAACAACAATACACACCAAAAATGTTAATTTTACAACAAACTTATACATCACAAAAACAAATGATCAACATTATGCTTATGTAAATTGATAAAAATATTTAGATCACAAAAACAATTACAAAGCACCCATAAACTATACATATAGATCATAAAATAATTGAAATAAGAACCAAACATAAACAATCATGCAAATTATAAACTTATTATAGATCATATACACAAACAATCTCATAAATCATAAAGAAATTAAGATGAAACAAACCATAATCTTATTATGAACTACCAATATTTTTAACAAACAATAATTTTGTAAACATAATATGTAAAATTACATGTCAATAGGCATAAAAGATTACATTCTCAAATATTTAAACTATGCATAATGTATACATGGAATATTTCATATAATGTTCACAAATACAAAAAAATAACAAACTAATATTATAGCCTACCTTTTGAAAATAATAAAATTGTAGAGACTCGTGCTGAGAACATATTATAAAATAAGAACAAAGAAGCTAAATAAGAACAATGAAACAACACAAAAGAAGAATAGAGAAGGGAGGAAGTAGAGAACAATTGGACTCAACTATGGTGTGCCTTACAAAGGCATCACACACCTTTATTTATAGAATATGTCATGGTATGTTACATTATGGAATTCAGTGGGATGAATGTTACAACCTGGAATGGAATGAGAGTTATATGAAAATTGGTAACCTATGTAGGTTATGGATATCTACACATATAATATATAATTATGTTTACAATAAATAAAAATTATTTTCTTTTTGGCATTGCCTGGTTTGGCCTTTTTTTTTCTTTTTCGCAAATTGAACCAACAAAACCATTGATTATGTTTTAAAGTATTCTTGTTAATGTCTCTAACATTTTAAGATTGGCTTGTGTCTAAAAAATTGAATGTTATCAATGAGAATTGGATGGGACATATCAATTATAATTGTTAATGTCAAGTTTTGGCTAAGAAAAAATTATTTTTATCCTCACGTGACATTAGCAGTAAATTTGTAATCTGGAAAAGATGAGATGCAAAAGAAAGAAAGAAAGCTTTGATGCTATAAAAGATGTCACAATCAAACTATAGAATAGAGAAGATGTCAAAAGTTATTAGTTCTCTCATACGGAGTCATCTCATACAGAGTCACAAGGGAGGATTTATGGGGGATTTGGTCTTAATCCTACTACTTAAGATATGAGATTTAACCCTAAATTAGGATATGAGATTTTCTAATCCCAAACAAGCTAGATTAAATTTTGTTTTATCTTATTTTATCTTA
The DNA here is from genome assembly GCA_037974545.1 of Cucumis variabilis. Lineage (NCBI taxonomy): Eukaryota > Viridiplantae > Streptophyta > Magnoliopsida > Cucurbitales > Cucurbitaceae > Cucumis > Cucumis variabilis. Next base: position 5,480,052 of record JBBPDI010000015.1, on the reverse strand, counting down.
TCTCATATTGTCTTGATTTTTAGTTGTACTCTGATATGCTAAAAATTCACTCCTTAACATTAGTCCACCACTTCAAATTTAGGTTCGAGGTTTGGCTAGCATTATTGTGATTTAAACATTATATACTCAATTTGAGAGTAACTTTCTTGTAATTTGTGGTGCTTTAGTGACATTGTTGGTTTTCATTCATAATCAATTTAAAATGCCATGGATCCATCAATGACTTGGTGAATAAATATAAAATTGATCACTAATGGGTTTTAAATCATGCTTGTTGGTGAAAATTCTTTAAAATGCAACTTTAAATTTGAGTACCATTGAGAGTACCCTTGAGATTCTTTGTCTTTCTGTACCTGCTTGCTTCACTTAGCTACTGTGTAACTTAAATTGGTCTCTACTTTACCATCTTGAGTTTTAAGAAGAGTGTTAATGTAATTAACTTTGGGTTCTTAGAATCTTCTATTAATTAGGATTTACTTTCCTTCTCACTGAATATAATTATTCGTGTATTACCTTTGTAAATATATAAAATACAATAAAATATACATAAAAAGTTACAAAGTTTTCAAATTGTTGAGAGAATTCTCTCTGAGTTCTAATGTGAGAACCCATTTCTCCAACTCGAAATTCTCGCCCCCATCCCACCTTTAAATGGCAGAGACGAGGATGAGAATGAGGATGGAGTGAATTATCCCTAGGGGCTGAGGATGGAGATACCCTTTCACCTCGACCCACACCGGTCTTGTTGCCAACCTAATTATAGATTGACCTAAAGGCTTAAATTGACTTCTAGCTTGTTGGTAAGCTTGTGCGAGACTAATACCTAAATGAAAAGAGTCAAGAATCAAGATTTAATAGAGTATTTGAGAGAAGGTGTTTTGAATGGAACTAGGCGATAAGAAAAAGCCCTCTAAATCCTAAATCCTAAATCCTAAAAGCACAGACTAAGTCTTATCACAAACTTAAACTAAGCGATGAAGAGTAGGAAAATTTCTAGGAAATTTCCTAAAGTACTTAATAGGCCATGTGTAGAAGCTTAAGCTAAACATGGTTAAGTTAAACAACAAGCTTCTACGTGCACCACTAGGAGTAAGAGGTGGCAAGTTATCAAGAGATTAAGGATGACTAATCCAATTATGAAACTAGTATAAATAAAGGATAAAGTTAGATTAGTAAGCACTTTTGATTTGGGAAAATTGGAAAGGAAAGTTAAGTTTTAAACTGGCCCTAAACGATAAGAAGAAAGCTAAATGTCACGTGCAAAATTTTGACCCCAAAAATCACCCCCAAAATTGCACCAACATGTTCCCACGACTCCTTTAGCAAGGATAAGGAGGAGCCCCAGCGTGGCCTCGAGACAACCCACGGATGGCCATGACACACGCTCACGATACTAGCATGCACCTTTCGAGGACAACTCATAGGCCCCGCATGTATGCCACGTCGATGCCCATGATAACCCATATGCCAGCCCACGTGCACAACCCCATGGCATGCCTATTGACATGGCCATAGGCGTCAGACACCAGCGTCTACCATTAGGCCTATGCAAACAGACACATGTGCATGGCTAGGAGGCCACCTAAGCACCCGCGCAGAGCCCTGCACGTGCCTTAGACGGTCGCCCATGCTCGTTTGAGCATGGCGTGTGTGGAACCATGCGTGTGTGCCCTTGCGTGTGCCCATGTCAGGGAAGTTCCCAGATGGCCTAAAAGGTTTTGAAAGCCCCCAAACATGCCCATGTGCATGCTGCACCACCCATGCTCGACCTAGACAGCTTTGAAAGGCTCTAGAAGGCTCTAGACCGTGCCATCACATGCTAGAATGATTCGAATACGCCCAAGAAGGACTTAGAACATGCTAGATGGTGCTGAACGTGTTAGAACCTCCATGGCAAGCTATAATTATTGTTAGAAGTGTCACAAAAAGTCTAGTTATGTCTAGAATGTTATAGGCTTAATTGTAAGAGGCCAAATCATCTTGTAAGCTCTAGAAACACCCTTGGTCAACCATCTAAGGCCCTAAGTCGAATGGAGATGCCTATAAATATTTTTAAGGGCCTCATTTGTACTCACCTTGCAACTTGGCATGTCCTAGCCAAGCCAGACAACCTTGCCTCATCTTAGTCCTCTTGTACATGGCATCCCCCTGGCAAGGGACAACATATTTGTACCCAATATGTAATCATTCATTCTTGGAATGTAAAATACCATTCCCAAGATGTTTCCATCCAAGCTCCCTCATTCTTCCAAACTCTCTCACACCTTGCAACCATTTCAAATACTTCTGTTGTAACATAATCTCATAGTGCTTGGTGCACTAACCTTCCAAAAGGTTTACTTAGCTATGTGGGCGTTATAGCCAAGTGTCGCACATATGGTTAGCTTGAGAAACTAACCACGTGACATGAAGTTGTGCATTCTATGTTAAGGAAACCAAGTTATACTGAGTGATTTCTTCTTAAAAGAGCTTGTTTATGTAAAAGGGTTTTCTTAAAAATTCTTACTGGTTTGAAATAACGTTTTATATATGAATGTTTAAACGAGATTTTGAAAGGAAGTTTCTATTATGTTTTAAGTATGTTTTATATGATTGTAAAACGAAATTGTGCTCAAACCATTAGTCTTCTTCCCATCAGTGAGCTAATAGTTATGTGCACACAAGGAGTAAAGGCATCCATGTAGAAAAGGACTGCATGGTGGAGTGAAGCGGGCCAACTCATAAAAGATATGTATTATGCTTAATGACCTAAGCAACAAGGAGTGAATTGGAAAATTCCCAGATGTTGATGAAAACACCATCATAAGAGTCTAAATGCAAGGTGATGAGTCTTGGTGTAGGGAATGGTTTATATTTTTAGTGAAATGATTGTCTGGGACTAATGTGTGTTCATGCGATATTATGTGTTTACGCGCTATAAAATGATGATATTTATGAAATATATTCCAAAAAAGTTTTCTTAAAACATTCTCACTAAGTCTATCGACTTATGTTTTAAAGTTTTCACTCCCAGGTGATCAACGCTAAGGTAAAAGTAAGGAAAGGGTGAGAAGCTAGTAGGTGGACAAAGGATGCCAAATGTTTAGTTTAATGTTTTAAGTGTTATTCTCTTGCATCTTGTAAAATGTTGTAGAATGCATGGTTAAAAATTAATAAAAGAAAAGATTTATTGTTTTCACTGTGTTAAGTTGTTTTCATCAACTAAATAATGAATTTAAGTTTAAGTTTGTAAAGTCACCAGGCAATTAAAGCAAAGCTTAAGAACCTATGCAAGCTAGTTTTCTGGTGTTTCACTTTAGATGTGCCAGGATTACTCTAAGTCGTGTCTCGTTTTGCATAGCAAGTTGGGATGTGTGCAGGATGAGACGTGACAGCTTGGATCGATCTTTCTTTGTTAATTGACTTGGATTAGTTTTTTTGAATTAGCTTAGATTGACCTCTGGCTTGTTGAACTACTTGGATCAACCTTTTAATTGTTGATTAGCTGGGATCAAACTTTGGCTTGTTAATATGTTGTGGATATTCCTCTAACATGTTGATCGACCCATATTGGCCTTCAGCTTGAATCAACTTTTAGCTTGTTGATTAGTTTGGATCGGCTTTATTGAATTAGCTTAGATTGGCCTCTAACTTGTTGATCCTCTAATTCTCTGTATTTGAATGCATATGCTTGGTTCGAAGAAGCAAAACACACTGATGTTCTTGAAGTTGGAGTTTTGGAAGAACTTTTGCCTTCAATTGTAGTGAGCAACGGAAGTTTAAACTTAGGTTTTATTCTCTCTAGACTCTCTAGAGTAGAAAATTTATAATTCTTCTATTTATAGAGTTCTTAAGTCGACTATTGTGGGCTTGGGCTTGGTTAGTACATGACTTGTAATTGTGCTTTTAGCCCAAATAAAATATTTAACTGGACCAAAATAATTAACTTGATGTTAAAGATGGAAACACATGAAATCATTTTGATTGGCTAGTTCTTGTCCTTAATTTTATTTTGAGACACATGTCAACCTTTTATTGAATTCAAATTTGATTATTTGAATTTTGCTATTAATTTGATGTTGGTGAAAAAATAATAATAATAAAATATTAAAATATATTGGCAAAAAATAGGAAACAGATGGATCTTCACTCAAGGTGAAGAATGTGTAATTCCTATGCTATTTTGTCTCCTTGAAAAGTTAAATCAATTATGGTCACTTATGGATATTTCGCTTCTACCCCTCATTCCTCCACTATATAAACCCTTATCCTCCTCTCTTTTATTCATAACAAAAACTTGTCTTTCTTTTATATCACTCTCATTTTCCTTCTTCTACACAAAAAGAAAAAAAAATATTTAGTATTTATTCCTCTATTATTTTTTTGTTTTTGAGCACAAGAAATGTTTATCGTGATATTGGTATTCTGGTAGGTTCAAGTGCTACTTCTATCAATGTAGAAGGTTGTTTTATTCTGGAAACAACAGGACTATAAAAACTACTAGCTCTTAGACCAGAGTCGCGAAACATCTTAAAGAAAGTGTGTTCCATGACTTAGCCCAATAGTTGACGAGTTTTTGTTTTTCATGTTTTTTCGTTCTAACGAATTGTTCTAGCGAAGCAACTTTCATAATTTTAAGATGTTTTCGCTGCTACCATGGTCGATCCATTCTAAGTTGACATGCTAACATTAGATTTGAACCGACCATTCCACTTCAAAGGAGCCCACTTCAAAAGTTGGAAACAGAAGATGTCATTTTTCTTAATCCTGAAGAAGGTTACCATTACATGCACCATAGAATAGCCAAAAGTTCCTAAGACTAATCCAATCGAGGAGTAACTCCAGGCTCACAACACATGGATAGTGTCATATTTTATTTGTAAAAATCTCATACTTAATGGACTTACTGACAAACTTTATGATTACTACAATATTATGTCTACAGCGAAGGAAGTCTGTGATGCGCTGCAAAAAAAGTACGACACTGAAGAAGCTGGATCAAAGAAGTATGCGGTAAGCCTATACTTGTGATACTAGATGGTTGACGATAGATCAGTAGAAGCCCAATCACATGAACTACATAAGATTGCTCATAGAAATTGAAATTTAGCTAGAAATGAACATGGACATTTAGCTTATAATTGTAATGAACATGGACATTTAGCTAGAAATTGAAGAAACAGGAATCGTCATATTGCAGAGGAAAACTTGGTAGTAGACGACTTAATAGCTATGATCATATAAATAAATGTGATTGAGGGATCTGAAGGTTGGTGGTTAAACATTGTTGCATCGCGCCATGCCTATCATGCCTTAGATTATTTTTAAAATATAACAAAACTAAGGACAAAAATATTCTTCTAGAGGATTAACACACAACCCAAGTAACTGGCATCGAAGAAGTAGAGCTGAAGTTTACCTCCGACAAGACACTCATTCTGAAGGAAGTCCTACACACTTGTTAAATCCAAAAGAACTTGGTCTCAGACTATCTTCTCGACAAGGTGAGGTACACTCAAGCTATAAATCAAACCTCTTTACTTTAACAAAGAATAATGTATTTGTGGAGAAGGGCTATGCAACAAACGAGATGTTAAAATTAAATCTTGATATGAATAAAAAAGTATTTTCTGTTTACATGTTGTCTTCCTTGAATATTTGGCATGATAGGCTTTGTTATGTGAATAAAATGTTAATTAGCAACATGAGTAGATGAAACATGATTCCAAAGTTCTTTATGCATAAATTTGAAAAATGTGCATGTTGTAGTCAAGCTAAGATAACTAAAACTTTGCATAAATCTATAACTAGGGTAAGTGAGCCTATAAAGTTAATTCATTCTAATTTATGTGAGTTTGATGGCATGTTGACTAGAAATAGCAAAAGATATGTCGTAATGTTTATCGATGATTGTTCTGATTTTACTTTTATTTATTTGTATAAAAATTAAAGTGATGTCTTTGATAGTGATAGGGTTAAGAGAATCAGTTTAGTAAAAAGGTTAAGAGACTTCATAGTGATATGGAAACTGAATATGATTCAGTTGCCTTTAATGAGTTCTGCAACTCAAAAGGAATAATTCATGAGAAAACTGCCCCTTGCTCCCTTGAAATGAATGAAAAAGTTGAAAGGAAGAATAGAACTCTAATAGAGTTAGTAGTTACTATTCTTCTTGAGTTAGGAGCAGCACCATCTTGGTGGTCTAAAATAATTAAGACTGTAAACTATGTCCTTAATAGGATTCCCAAATCAAATAACTCAATCTCACTCATTTTATGAAGTCCTTAAAAATAAAAAACCAAAGTTGTTTTATCTTAGAACTAATACGAGTTCTTTCAGCATGCTTTGTTCTCACTCACATACATCCTATAAAATTTTTCAAGAGATCACCTAATATAGAATTATTTCGAGCTAAGCAAGCTTAACTTTGAAGTTCCTATAATCAAGGCACAGAAAAGGAAGATGCACCTCATTCAGATGTGATATCTGTTCATTTGTGTTTCCCTCTTAAACTTAGGGTGTTACATGTCCACCAACTTTCACTTAGTTCATCCCCAAACCAGATTTTAGTGGGAGAGGTTTCACTCTGATACCATATGTAACACCCTAGAAGCAAGGTTTAAACTAGAATTTAGACCAGGATTCAAAATTTGGATCCTCGACATTCCTCTACAACCCGTTCGTACTTGTCTTAAACGCTTGTAGAGTGATAGGTGTCCCTACAAACCAACACAAATCCTTTTAGCATGTTTTATCCTCACTCACATGTATCCTAGGAAAATTTTCAAGAGGTCAACCAATTTAGAATTGTTACGAGCTAAGCATGCACAACTTTGGAGTTCCTATGATCGAGCCACCAAAAAGAAAAGTGCACTATCACCTTCCGCCCCAAATGCCACCTCATGCAATCAGATAGAGGCATGTCGCCTAGATGCTCATCACATATCTACTCACAAAATAACATGTTGAGTTCCGAGTAAGCGAAAAAAAACTTCTTATCTTATCCTTTCGTGAAGCCTTTGCCTCAAACTTAGACTTTCTTGTTGCAGCAAAATTTTACAACTTTTGGACTTTGCTTCGTCCCCTAGTACTTTTACATAATAAAGTCCAACTTTAACTTGTAGGTGGTAAACTCAAATAACAATATTAATGCAGTGGAATAACATAACCTATTGGTTTTAGACTTCATGCTTTACTATTAAAACTCATGCTACTTGTATCGTATGATTGGGCGAAATAACTTATAATGCATCAAGGTAGAGTTTTGATATATTAAAAGTGTTTATAAAAGACCTAAATCGCTAGACATTTTTTGAATCTTTCAAATGTTTTGTTTTATCCCCCGCCCCCAGATAGTGAAGGACATTCAGTGTTGAACTAGTAGCCTTGATCTCCTATTGTGCTCTTTTGAACGCATCATTTGGTAGTAGTCATTGTCAACTTGCATAACATATAATAGCTAGGCCGAAAAAGTTCAAGTGGTGTGTTACGTTGTGTTTAATGGTTTTGTAATGTATTGTACAGAATGTACTTTGTCATTGAATTTTCTTTGTGTTATCATTAATTCTGTTCACTAGGTTTTTAGCTCGTTGTTCACAGTGAAACATGCTAGAATCTTTAGGCGATTGCATCTTCGCTTCATAATATAGAGTGTGTTGGAGCGGGGTGTAACAGTTAGAGCAACTTGAATCAACAATTATGGCCACTCATTGATATTTCTATTACACTTACCCCCATCCCTCCATTATATAAACCCTTCTCCTCCTCTCTTTTATTTACAACAAATACTTCCCTTTCTCTCATATCGCTCGCATTTTCCTTTTTCTAACAGAAAGAAAAAAATTTTTAGTATTTATTTCTCTATTATTTTTTAGTTTCCAAGCGCAGTAAGTGTTTATCGTAAGTGATGGTATTTTGGTGGGTCCAAGTGTTGTTTCCACCTATAAATTGTTCGACGAAGCGACTTCAACATTTGAGAAATTGAGTCGTAATTTATGATTGTTCAAAATTTCTCAGTAAAAGAAATGTCATCTTTTTCAAAATTTATGCACGTATATAGGTGGAAATCTTGAAAAAGATAAAATTTGAATCAAAGTGCAAACTATATGTTTTTTACTTTGACTTTGATTGATGTGCTAACTTAATCAAAGTATTAATTTGGTACATAAGCATGACTTGAGATTTAGTGTATATCTAAAAGACATATTTTTATGTCAACTTATCAAAAACTGAATTTAGGTCAATTTTTTCTTTTTCTTTTTCTTTTTCTTTAACATAAATTTCAATTTGAATTTTAGTAGAATTTATCTTCCATTTACTTCAAAATTGAATCTGGAGTAAAATTGAACTTCCACCTAAAATGCTTGGCTTGAACTTGGAATAGAACTTCAAAATTAGACTTGAACTTCACTCAATTTACTTTGGGATCATATTACATGAATTATGCCCCCTATTTAAATTCATGATAAATTAGAGGTATTAACCACAATTTAATTTGACGTAAAAGATAAAAGCCTCCATTTGGATTATTTCAATTTGGGATAAATTTTGAAATATAACATAATTTTAATTTGAGGAAAAATAACTTGTGTCTTATCCTCATTTTATTTGATTTGAGGATATATAATTGGATGATTTGAATTTGAGAAAAAATTTAGAATATAGTCAAATTTTAATTTGAGACAAGATCAAGGTTTTGTCCCTAACTTGATTTGCAAATAAGAACTTAGATTTGGATTTGGAATCAAACTCGGAATATGTTCAAATTTAATTTGAAACAAGGTTGAAACTAAAATACAAGTAACTTTAGCTCCATTTGATGTACCAAATTTGGAGATGAAATTTGAATTAATTTTCCTCAATTTTGTTTTATGGTAATAGATAAAATGTAAATTATGTCGTCTTAATTTGGGATTAAAAAAGTTGATCATTTCCCAAATTTCGATTTGAGATAGCCTTTGTGACATCCATACTTGGATTCAACAAATTTTCAATTTGAGATTCCTACAACTATATATCTTTGTGTCGTTTATTATCACTTTCTTTGTGTTTATCTAGCTATTTCTTTCTGGTTGATTTGGATTGTGTTCTCTGGTCAAGTGTAGGAAACTATATCAAGTGGTTGAGAGTTTGGTATAGTCATAACAAGTGGTAACAAAACTTGGGTGTGTTATTCCCAATAAGTGGTATCAGGGCTCCATTCGATCCAAAGACGAGTTAGGTTTTGTGTAGTAGGTTACAATTGTCATATTCTTGGTTGTATCACTTTTGTAAAAAATGGCTTCAACAAAGTTTGAGGTAGCTAAGTTTGATGTGAGTGGTGATTTCGCTCTTTAAAGGAAAAAGATTAGAGCTATTTTTGTTCAACAAAAGGTAGCAACAATCTTAGATGAAGAGCACCTTCCGAAAACTATTACAGAAAATAAGAAAAGGGATATGGATGAATTGGCCTATTCGACGATCCTTTTGTATCTTTCAAACAGAGTGCTTGGGCTAGTGGGAGAGGCTATTACTACAAGGAAATTTTGGAAAAAGCTAGAGAGTCTTTACTTGACAAAGTCCTTGTCAAATAAATTATATCTAAAAGAAAAATTCTTTGGATATAATGGACCAAGGTAAAGGCATAGAAGAGAACCTGGATGAATTTCATAAGATTAAAGTTGATCTAAATAACATCAGTGAGAAGATGTTGAATGAGAATCAAGCAGTGATTCTTTTAAATTCATTACCCGAAACATATCAAGAGGTTAAGGCAGCTATTAAATATGGTCGGGATTCATTAACCATGGATATAGTGTTGGATGCCTTGAAGGTTAGACATCTCAAAATTAAGAAACAACGCATAGATGGAGAGTTACTCATGGCTAGAGAAAGAAGTGATAAAAAGAGCTGGAAAGGCAAAGAGAAAAATTCCAGGATGAATTCAAAGGGGAAGCTAGAAAGTGTTTCCTTTGTCATAAAGGAGGACACTTTAAGAAACATTGCCCTTTGAATAAGATCAAGGAAGCATCTAGTAGCAAGCATGCAGCTGAGACTAGTGCTTACTAATGGGTATGATTTAGTAGAGTTCTTGATGGTGTCTCACAAGGATATGTAGGATACTTGGATCATGGATTCAGGGTGCACGTATCACATGACTTCTAATCAGGATTTTCTTATTTACTTTCAGAAAAATTATGAGGGAAAAGTCTTATTGGGTGATACCAATACTTATGATATCAAGGGAACTGGGACAGTTAAAATTACAACACATGACAGGATGATTAGAAAGCTCACAAATGTGAGGTATGTTCCAAAACTCAAATGTAATCTAATAAATCATGTTACGCTTTTAAATCTAAGAATGGAGCTCTAAAAGTTACCAAGGGTTCTTTGGTTAAACTGAGGAAAACTTTGAGGAATGGTTTATATGTGTTGGAAGGTACTCCAGTTTCAGGTTGTGCTGCTACAACATTAAAGCAGCAGAAACAGCAATTAGTTGGTCATGTTGTGACAAAGGTCAAAATTGATTCTAAAGTATGACTATGAAGTAAAAGTTTAAATGTATCTAGTGAAAAGTAACCACTAGTTTTACAGACAGGGGTTATTATAGAGCAGTCTGAATTTGATGGTGTACAGTCTCAACAGAAGAAGACTTTAATTGAAAAGGAAGTTTTTAGTGACGGTATTATATCTGATTCGAAGAAACAATGGAAGGATGCTATGGAAGTAAAGTTGTTCTCTTCGAGAATGAATCAAACATGGTCATTGGTTCTAAAGCCTCCTATTCAGAAACTCATTCAAACAAAGTGGATTAAGCTAGGAGGTGACACTAAGTCCAGGTATAAGGCTAGGTTGGTAGTCAAGATTCTTCCAGCTCATAGGTTTAAGTACCAGTTAGATGAGCTGAAGATTAATTCTGATTGATAGGTTGTTTAGAAGAATCAGTTTGGTGTCTTAAATAGTTTGTCATGAGGGAGATTTGTAAAAAAATAACAAATATTTTAGGGTTATTAAAATGGGTTTTATTATTGAGGGTAGAGTGGTAATTATGCATGAATGGCATTTTTGCAAATATTTTCATCTTCTTCTTTAGGTCTTTTAAATTAGAGTAAAGAGAGAGTGGGAAGAGAGAAAGGCAGTCGCACGACATCAACACGGTAGAGAGAGAGGCAACCCAAAGAGAGAGAGCACCAACGTTCGACATTGGTGTGGAGTTGACAGCATCTATCAAACAGGTTCTGATGATAGCAGAGTCGGTGAGTTTCGTGAGTGGTGTTCTAACAATGGTTTAAGCTTCATTGGCAGTAACGTTCATGGTGAGTTTGATAGGAGATTAGACGGCTAGTTTAGTCGTGGTTTCAAACTGTCAGAGGCTAATTTAGTCATGGTTTGATATGTTAGAGAGTTGGGTTCTGTCGTGGTTATTCTTGGGTGTGTAGTGGTTGTTCTACGTGTGGGTCTCCAATCAGAGGGGGCATTTTTTTGTGGGTTTTAGGTCTCAGTATTAGAGGCAACAACCGACATGTGGGTCTCTTAGTTTCTTGGTGTTCGGTTGACTATAAAGTCGGGTTTGGTGGTAAAATTACAGATTGCATATTATCTTGATTATTCTGTAATTTGTATCTTAATTATTACTCTTAATAAAATCCCTCTAAACTGGTTCTGAAAGTGGATGTAGACCGAATTGGTCGAACCACTATATATCTTTATGTCGTTTATTATCGCTTTCTTTATGTTTATCTTACTATTATGCTCTAGTTGGTTTGAACTGTGTTCTTCGGTCGAGTACAGAAAACTATATCAAGCGGTTGAGAGTTTGGTATAGTCATAACAATTGGTAACAGAACTTGGGTGTGTTATTCACAACATTTTGAAAATGATTATCAAAATATCGTAGTTCTAAGACTAATGATTAAAATAGGTTAGTTTTTTTGTTGTTTCCATGCCTTACTTTTTTTTAAAATATTTTTGTCAAAATTTAAATTTTGTTATTGTCTTCTACTTTCTTGCTTGTTCTCTTTCCATTTGCCTACCTTTTTTTTTTTTAATATTTTTGTGAAAATTTAAATTTTGTTATTGTCTTTCTCCTTTCAATATGAGAATTTTGGATGAATATTTCTAAATAATTAAATAATTAGATCAAACTATATTGAAATTTCAATTCATTTATAGATTATATATTTTATCTTTCATTTCATTTGTCACTATCTCTGTCGACTCTGAACTTTATGTTGTTCTGACTTGATTCTTTAGTTCTTATCGATACTCTTGCCAATCTGATACCTCAGACACGTCCCCTATGAACTGGTGGAGGTACAATTGGTAGATCGTACATATTATGTATCTTCTCCATATACCTCTTATTATTATAATATATCAAGTACTTGTTGTGGATCATTTGCAATATCACGAAGTTTTATGTTGTTCGATCTCTGTGAATTGTAAAAAAAATTAGAAATATTTAATTGAGTAAATAATTTAAGTAATTATACAATATTTAAGTATGTACTAGATGACCTACAACTGTTCCTAGTCGAGTGATTTAGAGTCTCGTAATATTGTTATACTAGTGAACGTATTCTTGAGTCACATCCATAGGAATGCTTAATAGAAACTCCCATCATCATAAATCTTCTACAAAATCGCAATCACACTACTAAATGTGCAACCTTATTTGAACAATTTGTAGCTCTCAAGTCAATGTTATGCAGAAGTGGCTCAGTATTGCAATCTGATGAGATATTTTGTTTAAGATCGAACTCTCTACGAAATGATGCCACTCACCAATAAAAAACATATGAGAGGACTAATGGTCTGCCATATATCTTGATTGCTCTTACAAATACTCGACATATTATTAATTACATTTTTGTAAGGCTACCAAATATTCTAAAACATCACACATTTCATTAAAAATAAATAAATATATGTATGCTAACATATGAAGAAATTGAAATTTCAATATTGACATACCTGATCACGCTAAAAAAGGTTGAACATTTACCTATACTGACTAACTACATGACTTAGTTGATCTAGTTACACAAAATTAGTCTCTCCATCTGTATTAATAAACTAATATTTTAATTTACATTTTGAATTAATTATATCACTTATCTAGTATTAAATAATCTTAGCTACTAGAATAATATATTATAAAAAATATAAAACAATTTTAACTACTGTTTATTAAGATAACTCTAACACATCAATGAAAATTTATTTTCTGTTTTCATTTTTTTACAAAGAGTTCATGCATAATAGAATAACTGATTTTTTAATTCAATTTTGAAATTAAAATTTGTAAAATCATTTATACGAAGAATATTTTTTTCAGGGTAACCAAATATATATTATTTCAAAAAATATTTAAATATTTATACTACTTAACACATAATGATACATTCAAATACAATAATATACAAATATTTATTTTCATTATAAAGATTTAATTTATCTTCAATTTTAAAACTTATTATCTTTGGGATTTTTTTAATAGTTATATAGATCTAATTTTTAAACTTGACTTAATATTAGTTTCTTTCTAATATTTACATAATCCTAAATAATGTATTAATATGCATATAACATAATTTTATTATCAAAATGAAACCATAAATCTACTAATAATATGCTCCTAAATAGTTTTCTTATCATAACATTATAAATCCATATTAAATGAAAATAAACTTACAAACTGAAGAAAGATTATACTTTTTCTTCAAATTGACGATGATTCTTTTTTTTTTTTTTTGTATTAATCCAACCCAACAAAACTACAATATATATAGGGAAATTTTCAAACATGGCAAATTTGAAAAAATATTTACAACCTATAGCAAATTCTATCACTGATAGTCATTGATATACTATAGTGATAGAAGACTATCATTGATAGTATCCAAAATTTTGCTATAACTTGTCAATATTTTAATTTATTTTGCTATTTTTGAAAATGCCACACACACATATATATAATATTATGATAAATTTAGTTTGAATTATTAAAAACAGATAAAAGAATATTGAGTACAATTTACCTATGTGACAATTTACTTCATTAGTTATGTCTTGATGAACAAAATTTAGGAGTTGTAGTATTAGAATAAAATTTATAAGAATTTTTTTTTTAAAATAACATATTTAACTAAATATTTACAAACTATAACAAATTCTATCACTGATAGTCATTGATATGCTATAGTGATAGAAGACTATCATTGATAGAATCTAAAATTTTGTTATAGCTCGTAAATATTTCAATTTCCTTTGCTATTTTTAAAAATGCCCCAATTTATAATCTATCTAAATATTGTCAATTAAAATCTATAATTAAAAAAATACGAAGTCAATATATTTTTATAAATATTTTCAAAAGTTTAATATTTTGGTAAATAGTTTCTAAACTAACATTATCTATCCAAATCTCTTCAAATAAAATCTATAAATAAACAGAATATAAATCAAATATATTTTTATAAATATTTTAAATAGTTCAATATTTTTATAAATATTTTCAAAAGTTCAATAGTTTTATAAATATTTTCTAAACTAACAATATATATCCAAATTTCTCCAAATAAAATTTATAATTAAAAGAAATATAAATTCAATATGTTTTTATATATATATATTCAAAAGTTAACCTTTGAGAGGTTCTTAGCCGCTAAAAAGAGAAAAAGATAGAAGTGATATGTTATTTGTTGTTCACGTTCGATCGGTGAAGAAGAAGATTTAAAGAGGTAGAGGAACGTGCATGAAGAAGAAAGACTAAGAGAACTTTGCTTTTAGTCTGAATAGCTCGACTACATCAAAGAGTACTACTTCTTTAGCTCAATCCCTTATAGTGTGAATAACACAACATGGAAAGGAAAGCTATTTTAACTAAAGAGAAGGAATTCGCCTATAAAAAAGAGTGCATTGAACAAGATCAAGCTTAGGTTATCTTGGTCTATGTGGAATTTCAAGAAGTTTAATTTGCACGTCTTTTCTCTCTCCCTAGGCTTTCTTCAGCTTTCTTTTCTCTTCCTTTATCTTAACTTAGTTATATGAGTTCTATACTTTATCTTCTAAGTAAGCAAGCTCCCTAAAATTTTCCACTAAAATTGAAAGAGCGGACACTCAGACGATAGACTAAAAGGTAGAGGTTTTCTTGTGGTTTGGTGGGTGAAGAAGAAGATTTGGAGGATTTAAAGAGGAAGAGGTTGGGTCTTCAAGACTCGACCTTCTGCAAACATCAGTCAATGAATAGCTTCACAAGCATCAAATTCTCTGCGTTGCAACGTACAGTCTCTTCATAGCAGCAAGTCACTAGCACAGCAACAGCATCACACAGATTCCTTATTTGTCTGGTTTTGAAAATAAAACATTACATTTTTTTAATATATTTAAAACTGCAATATTAAAATAAATACTTTTAAAACTACCCGAAAACTCTAAATTCTTTCCCCATTTACAATATTTAACCAAAAGATCCTGAGGGTAAATGGTGGAGGAAGACAGTTTGAAGAAATGATTTAGGGTTTTACTTTTTTTCAAAAGTATATATTTTTTCTTTTTGATACATAATGTAAAATCAAGACGGGGAATTGATTTCTAAAAAAATAATAAGATGAAAAAGAAAAGTAAAGAAAGAGGGGGAAATTGAGAGGCAAAACAAAATTTTCCCCCAACGTTGTTAAAATATTATATATACTTAGTGTCGTCTTGATGTGTTACTAAAAGTATTTAATACTTAGTGGCATTGGTTAAATGTGCTGCACATACTTTCAAATTGGCTAATTAAGAAGTCTTACTAAAGGTAGTATTTAGCATGTTTTTTACGTGTTGCTAAAAAATTACCTAATACCAACAAAATATAATGCACCACTAAAACTTTCTCACTAAACATAGATTTTCTTGCAGTGAATTATCTTATCATGCTAGAAGATTTTGCACTGATGAAGCCATTGAATTGAGTCTTAAGATGTGGCATCGACAAGGTCATTGAACCAAGCTTGAAGATGTGCCTCTAATGACGAGGTGAATGAGCCATCAACATCAAACTTTAAAGATGGAGCAAATTTTTCCAAATCAAAGTTTACTTAAAGATGTAGAACTAAGAAAATTGGATTTGATCTTGCAAATAAGCCGAAATCGTGACTTGATCTTGCACAAAAAGCAGAGCTAGGTAAACTGAACTTAATCTTGCTTATGAGGTGGCCAAGCAAAAGTAGACCAACTTGATCTTAGGGACGAGGCGAAGCCAGAATGATAGGACTTGATCATACAGATGAAGCAGAGCCAAATAAACTAAACCTTGATTTCACAATTTGGTTGAGCCAACCGACCAATCTTGAACTCGCATATGGGGCAAAGTAAGAAGGGTCAGTTTTGATTTAACAAATGAGGCAGATCAAACTTAATATTTCATACGAAGTGTAGCCAGACGAATAAAGCTTAATCTCATATGTGTGATAGAGTTAGACAAACCATAAATGATTTTACATATAAGGTAGAGCCATATGCATACCAAACTTGATCTTCTGAGATAAGACAAAGTCAGACAGAAAGAAATTAATCTTGTAGATAAGGTAGAAACAAATAGATTAGACTTTGAATTCACATTTGAGGTGGAGCCAAGAAGTCTAGACTTAATTTGCATATGAGGAAAAGGAAAGCATAATAGTTTTAATCTCATAGATGAGGTGGAGCTAGGCATATCAAACTTAATTTCACATATGAGGCAGAGCTAGAAAAATTGGACGGGGAGCCATGTGGACTGAACATGATCCCATAGAGATGAGGCAAAGTTAGACAGAATAGACTTGATCATGCATATGAAGTGAAACCAGGTGTACCAGACTTTATCTTCCACATGAAGTATAGCTAGGAAAACTAGACTTAATTCGATCATACCTATGAAGCAAAACTAGGCCTTCTGGACATAAAGTTAGGAGATGAGACCTATGAAGAAAAACTAGGCCTACCGAACATAAACATAGGAAATGAGGCAGAGCCAAGTGGATTAGACTTGATCTTTGAAGATAAGTTGAGCCGATCAGATCAGTCTTGAACTTGCATATGAGAATCAGCAGACCTTTCTTAGGATGGAGCAGAGCGAACACCACATCATGCTTTAGAGATAAAGAGGATTTCCACATTAGACTTTGGAGATAGAGTAGAATGTTGACGAATCCTCATCACTCAAGCTTGAAAATGAGACACTATTTCAAACTTATGGGAACAAAGTGAATCCAACCATATCATACATAGAGATGGAGAAGTAACTATCAGACTTGGGGAGGTAAAAAAAATTAGCAATGTAACCTTCAAACTTGGAGATCAACCCTTGAACTTGAACAAAGAGACGCGACAACGAAGCAACCATCAACTTGGTGATGCAACAGACATCAAACTTAGAGATGGAATAAGCAGTAGTACACCAATGAAGCTTGAAGCAATAGTGCAACCTTTGAACTTGAATATGGAGAAGTGACTTCGTACATAAAACTTGAAGACATAGAAACAACAATGCAACCCTCAAACTTGGATATGGAGAATCAATCTCGTCCATCAAACTTGGGGAAATATCCATATCTCAATGCCAATTAATTTAGAAACAAATATCCCAATGCCAATTAATTTAGAGGTTGCAAGGATTAGACATAAATATCCCAAGAGAAAACAAATCTTATTAAAAATTTTACCGTGCAATAATAGTAAGCGTCATTAGGTGTGATAAATCATCTTGTAATTGACTTGTATTAGAAAACATAGTTATCTGATACACTTAGGTCATGTGTTGCTTCTCCTTATGCACAACAATCATGATGTGTATGCCACATTCGTAATATATTCCTCATGAGTTACACCAATCTTGATAGTGTTTACCTCTTAAATCAATTTGGTGTAATGCCAAGTCTATAAAGCACAATGATGGTACGATTTACAGCATATCTAGTAAATACCACTAACGATATGAAAGCATATCATAGGGGCCAAGGAAGTCCATACCTCTTCACCATTATGGAATTAATCAGGTTGCAATGTCATAATATCAAGTGTGTATGATGTCCAATTAATCTGTTAAAAAACAAAAAATAGGTAAACATCATTTGTATAATACTTTACTACCTAAGTGTTCATTAGCCAGTCAAATATCTGTTGATATGTTAACATTGTTGACTGTTTCAATGTAGGTAAGACACCACTCCATCTAATATGTGAAAATTTAATAATAAGTTGTAAAGAGTGCAAATATATTAAAAAATAATATATAAATAAATAATACCTGAAACTCAGTAGTCGAGCAACTAGAACCTATAATGCAACTTGTGGTGCTACAATAAGAAATTTGTCATATGCGTAAACTTGCGGTAGCATTAGTGGCCTAACTATTTTGCGGTAGCATTAGTGGCCTAACAATCCGCTATAAAGCCATGCAAAGCATGTAGAGCCCCAAGAGTACGTACTAGCTTGGTCAAAGTCACTTAAAAGTGAAAGAAACGTACAGAGTAACAAGGTATTTGACTTTTCGACAAACAAAAAATCTCAAATAAGTTGCATACTATATGCACAATCATATCTTTGGATGCTTACAACGTCAGCATCTGATGTCAATTCTGTGAACTGTTCGACCAACCATGGAAGGCTCAACCATAACTCTCAAAAAATCTTCACATACTTATTTTTAGTTATACATTAACGATCCCACAGCATGCTCTTGTCCAGCGATAACCCCAACTGGATTGCAACTTCCTACAATGTGATGGTGCATTTCTCACAAAGCATATGAAATGTGTGGGTCTCTGGTCTCCAATGCTCTACTAAAGCAGTAATGAGGTGTCAAAGCAAATGCTTAAATCCAATTTAAGAAACCCAAGAAATCCAACAGCCTCTACGTATCGCACTATATGTTGATCGAAAAGGATAGTGCCCTAGGATGTTATCTCTCTCCTTCAATAACTCAAAACCACAATAGAGGAAGTATCTCATACAAATTGTGAGAGATAAGACAGTTATTGATACAACCGAATAAGATTAACATGGCCAAATTTGATTGTGAAAATTCCTAAAAAAATTAAAATAAATAATAGTTAGAACATAGAAGTATTTATTTCAACAATATTATAATCAAACATTGCCTAATCATTCAAAACCTTAAATTTAAATGATCTAAGTTTTCATTCCAAAAAATGCAGACACTTGTAAGTTTAAAAATTTACATATCAATACACCAAGCCCACACTTATATAAAACAATATAATGTCCAATTTAAATGAAACAAAAATGCAAAATCATAATATCAAATAATTACACAATATAAGACTATGAATTTAAGCCCGAAAATTTACATATTAATACATTGTACAATACTATGAGTTTAATCCCTAAAATATACATCAAGCCATAAATCAAATAATTTCATATACACTATATAAACAAAATCGTACACTTAACCTAGTCGTGGACTGGATACATGATTTCACATTCTTATTTTTTACAAAATAACATTATTAAAAAAAATCTTTATGAATAAAAAAATATATGTTAAAAATAGAAAATAATTATACCTTAGAACTCCTAAGCAAGTAATGATTAAATGGTTGGACGATGATGACCACGAAAAAGAGATGATGGCTGCAGAGGCGGAGGAAGAGAAGGAAACGACGGAGGAAGAATGGATAAAATGCATAATGGTTCTGTCAAAAGGGATAGGAGAGTTTTTATGTGAAAAAGTTGTGTACCCCTTCCACGATTTCCATTTGAAGTTGTAGACCAGATACACAACAAGGCATTACAGACCATGACTTTGTACATGCCAAACAACATGGTAGCGTTGATCGCCAAATATAACGAACAGGTTAGTGAAATTGTGTACCTGGTACACAACTTCAATGCCTTGTTATGTATCAGGTCCATGACTTAAGTGAGTCGTGGATGGGGCACACAACTTTACTACCCTAATCTTTATGGTACTTCCCTGTTGAACAATAAATTTTGTCCAATTAAATCTCACCACGTCATGATCATAGCAAAAATCATGATAATTATAATTTAATTTGGTTTGGGTAATTAAATTTTCTCATATTCAACTCAAATCAAGCCTCAGATAGAAAATTTGATCAAAGAAGATAATAGGCCTAAGCTCAAGCCTACCACGTAAATGGGCCTAAGACCAGGTTTAACGCATACGTGCGCCCAACCTAAGTCTAACAAGCACATGAGCCCAAGCCCAACAGGCAAATGGGCTTAAATCTCTAATTGGAGGGATCTTTCGGTTGAAGGAAGAATTGAAGCTCTAAAAAATTAAAGATTAGAACATCTAAAGCTTTTAAGACGTGAAAGTTCATATCGACTTCAAGATTATCATTTTCTAAAAGATTGAAGACTTGAAAGATTAAACCTTCCTTGAGTTCCAGAAGATCAAAGCTCAACTTGACTTCCAACCACAACTTTCTAAAGATCGAGGAACAAGAAGTTTTAGGTTTTAATTTGTATTCAAGAAAAAGCATCAAAGCAGTAAATAATTAGAGATGGTATCCACTACACTATAAATCAATACAAGGTTTAAATTTCACAAATTATATTTCTCTGTAAATCTCATGTGAACAGCTTGGCACACCCAGTGAGACCATATCTACCTTTCATTTTTTTTCTCTTTTTGCAAAGAATATATTAAGAAATAATAACATCTAAAGGAAACACTTCCAAAGCTCTAAGCGACATTAGCAGGAGGCCAAATACTCGAAGTCACTCAAAGGAGACTCAATCGTCTGATGATATGCCACCTTTTGAGGTCTCAAAGAACATTTGGGAACAAATGTCAAAGCTACAAAAATGGAAATCATAATCAAAGGAAATCTTGTAATCAACTAACACATTTCATCCTCTAAACGCTCAAGGAGGAAATACCTCGTCCATATATAATATCAGTTATGGTTTCTGACATGGATATGAGTGAAGATAAAATGACTGAGCTTGAAAAGAAGATTAACATACTCATGAAGGCAATTAAAGAAAGAGATTATGAGATTACATCTCTGAAGAATCACATAAAGAGTTGTGACGCTGTTGAATCAAGTCATACACATACCATCAAGAACAATGACAAAGGAAAGACAGTTTTGCAAGAAAGTCAATCCCAAAATTTGACCTCAATTGCATCACTGTCTGTTCAGCAGTTACAGGAGATGATAACAATGTAACACCCCAAACTATTATGTTAAATTTATTTATTTATTTATTTATTTTGGTTGTTGTTATTTTGGATGTTGGGTGTTATATGTGAATCTTGAAATTTGAAATTTCATTATTAAACTTTCAAAGTTTGGTTTTGGTGTGTTGGTGAATTTAAATGTGTTAAGTTGGAAGTGTTATGAGTAAACATTATTATGTATTTATGTAAAGTATGAAAGTGTGAGGATAATTATATTATGTTATAGTATTAGTTATTAAGAGAAAAATATTAGGTGTTATTGGGAAGAAAGAGAAAGAAAATTAAAGATGATGGGATGGGTGGTTAATAAGGAGAGAGAAGACATTTAATTGGAATAGGAGAAGGAAAAAGGAATAAGTTGAGTATTTTTGGGGGAAAGTAAATAATAATAATAATGGTATTATTATTATTATTATTATTATTTTTATTTAAAGCCCCTCTCCTTATGCGTGCCAAACAAAGAAACCATCCATCTTCCTCCCTTCAAACCCTAGTCGCTTGTCACTGTGCATCTCCTTTGGCAGCAAACTCCGACGATGACCGGTCTGACGAAGCTCATCCTTCACGTTGATCTCCGTCTGGCATCTCTGTTGGGGTGTGGAATCACGAGTCTCTCTCTGTCGAAGTCGATCCCCTCGCCAAGAAGTAAGTTTGCGTGCCACTGCTAGTCATCGTTGACGGTATCTTCATCGGATTCCTTCTCCATCGAGTCACGCACCCCCAATCGTCGATCGATTTTGACAGTCACTGGTGTAACGTTTCTTACTGCTGCAAACTGCCTGAGCCGGTTCCATCTCCATAAGCCATGCCCAAGCCAAATCCGTCTCTACAAGCCACACCCGAGCCGGTTTCATCTCAACGAGCCGTGAGCCGAGTCGTCCCTATTGTGAGCCATTTTTTTGTGTAAGTTCCTTTGTTGGTAATTTTTGGTTGGGTTTGGTACCCCATTACTCACTTTTATCCTAAATAAGATAAGTTATAGATCTAAGTAAAATTATGTGCTTGAAGGTTCAAGCATAAATTGAGGAACCGAAGCTGGAAATTCGTCCAATTTAATT
>JBBPDI010000015.1:5428840-5440600 GCA_037974545.1 Cucumis variabilis | reverse complement strand
TTACCTAGGTCATCCTAGTGAAATAGAAACCTAACTAGTTAACGGAGTTACATTTAGTGGTTACTATTTTGCGGTCCAATCTTATGCAAATGCATTGCATAAAATAGCCTCACTCGCATGTCAACTCACGAATGCGTTGGATCATTGCGTTTGTATCAAATACAAAATGATCCGCATCCATAGTGTTACCAGGATAAGGTATCCAGGCTTATCCCTATACTATAGACCCTTTAAGCTGATCTCGAACATTAATCCCTGTATGTCTCTACATATTGTTGAAGACTCATTAAACAGCTTAGGATGTTAGTTTATTGGATTTGGGTTATTAAAACAAAACTAATATTATAATCAATAACAATTATTACAATAATAACAATTTATTAATAACGGTCAATGGATTATATTTACAATCTACGAGTTTTAGCACATAAGTTCCAACACTTTTATGGTTAAGTATAGGTTTTTGCAACTCAGTAGGTAGTTTGCGAAAGAAGTTGTGTGATAATAAGAGAAAAAGTCTTCGCGTAAGTTAAGAAGTGAAAGTTTTGACAAAGTATTACACTAGTCATTTTGGGTGGTGTTCGTGAGAAGAACCAAGTGTTTCGTAGTGAAGAAGTTTGTGAGGAAGCCTTGGAGTTTAAGTTCGAGATAAGAGTTCTATACGAGTAAATTTTGGTTAGTTCATGTGGAAGGTTTCTTATAGTAAAAATATAACCACGCAATAAGGTTATTCGTGAGAAAAGTTAACTGGTTGAAGTTATTTGCGGTTTAGGTTAGGCGAGAAGCAAGGTTTGGCGAAGAAAATGTCAAATCTTATTTGACAAGGTTTAACGTGTAGGATTAAGGATTTAAGCATGGTTAGGTTGAATATTAAATTTACACATGTAAATTTTTAAGCAAGAGCTGGCAAACGGAGAATAGTTTATGTATGACTAATTTAGTTTAAGGGCTCTATAAATAAAAGGATTTGGGTAACTAAGGAGGAGATGATGGGAGTTTTGTTGAAATACTGAAGTGTTGTTGGTTTAGCTATGCGATAAGAGGCTTGTGATAAGAAGAATAAGGACTTCTTTGTTAAAGTTTTGTAAGTGCTTTTCTCTCAAGCAAATTTATGTTAAAAAATTTAATATGGTTTCTCTTTACTGATTTGAAAGAAGAATTTAATTCAGAATGTTCCAAACAGATTTTTATGAAAAGTTATATTTTCAAGCATGATTTAAAATGTTAAAGCTTTGATTTGATGATTATGATTTCAATGCTACGAAATGGTTCTCAAATTATTAGTTGTTTTTTGAGATGATGCTAACTTTTATGTGCACACAAAGAGTCAGGCCAGCATGGAGTGTATGGGCTACATGGTGATAAGTAGCTGACCTATGGGTTAAAAGGAGCGTATAATGCTTAGCAGTCTAAGCAACAAGGACAAATCAGGATACTCTCGGATGCTGTTGATTCAGTAATCTAAACACGAAGTTACATGACCTAGTGTAGAGAGTGATTCAGGATCCTTGGCAAAATGAAATGGTTATGAAATGATTTGTTAAGCATAAAGAAAGGTATATGCAAAATGAATTAATTTGTTGGTGTGTTTAAATGATTTGATGTTAATTTTGTGAAATGATTATGAAAAGGTATTGCAAAAGATTTTCATAAAACTCCACTGAGTCTTTCAATTGACGTTTTCTAAATTAAAGTTGAAGGTTTGGCAATGAGATGTTTAAGCTACTAGGCATTTACGAGTTTATTTATTGTAACTTTTGGTTAAGAGTTATTTCTTCAAATTATTGTATTATACGCGTGTTATTAATAAAGTGCAAGTTTTGATTGAATTGATCGCATTAAGTTTTTTGCATTAAGGATGTCTTTGAATGTGTTTGGCGTTTGGTACGACTTTTGTGGCATTATGTTTTCTCTTAGTATTTAAAAAGCTTTGAGGTTGAATTAGTCGACAATAAAATTTTAAGGTTGTAACTAAATCACATCATATTCTTTTTACATCGACGTTTTGGTCGTATTGCGGCTTAGGGTGTGAAAATTCTTCATGTCATTGCTAATTCTCGGTCCAAGATCTCCTAGTAGAGAAATTGATGTATATCTACAACTATTGATTGGGGAGCTGAAAGAGTTATGAACTTTTAGTGTTCGTACATATGATTGTCTTACGGATCAGTTTTTTCAGTTATATACAGCCTTGTTATGGATAATTGATGACTTCTCGGCATATAGTAACCTATCTAGGTGGAGTACGAATGTGTATCAAGCATGTTCCATTTGCATGGGAGATAACTCATATCACGCCCCACCCCACACCTGTTTGCTTGGCTAAAGATACTGCGTGAAGTCAACCGACATTGCTTCATTTTTTAACAACACCAGCTGACTCTGACTACTGATCTTTTGCCATGCTAAACAACTTGGGTAACTTAAGATACTTAAGACTTATGCAGCAAAATCTAGGAGAAACAAACTTAAACAAACTTCTTACATTAATTAAAAAATAGTCAAGGCTAGATGTCATTGGTTATACACTACAGTTACAAACCAAACAGAAATTAAACGACTGCAGTTAACCTTACATAAAACCATGAACATGATAAGGTTTAAACTAAAATTGACCGTCAGTAATTAAACTATCTACAACTTTTGTACAACAAACTTGGAGACAATACTTCGATTCTCCAATCACGACCTCTACCTAAAAAGTGGTAAAATATTTGGGAAAGGGTGAGCTAAAAATTACAGTGAGTGATGATTTTATAAAACATGCTTTCAAAATGATTTTACTTTAAAACCTTGGCTTTTGCACAAATAAACCATAAACATATCATTAAAACATCTTTCTATCTTTTATTACTATACCACATTAATCATGATATCTACGAGCCAGAATCCAGGCATCAGTAGTACCCCATCTCGTTATAGCTACAATGAGGTACGTAACCTACAGATCTTCATCTCAAGAGATGACAAACTAGATATCTATCTATAGAACCCGTGTCTCATTAATCTTTCCTAATGATAGGAATCTAGGTATCTATTGCACGCCTTCACGAAAGGAACCTCTATGCTCAGGCCATATCCCTTGAAGGGGTGCTATATATATATATCTTATGGTATAGACTAAAACATTATAAAATGATCATTCTTTAACTTAAATACTTATCATAAATAAACGTGCTTTGTAAATATGATATGCTTAATAAATATTTCTTAACTCGTGCTTCGGAAAACATTTGCTTAATCAGTAAACTCAAGTATTCATACATTAAAGCATGCTTAAAACATTTGATAAATAATCAGCTTTAGAAATCAACTATAAACACGTTTTGTCACTCACAAACTATAGTTTTGACCCTCGATCTGTAAACCTGCCTGATCTCCTCTTGACCTGAAATAAAAGAAAATAATTTCATTTAATTCCCTTTAATCATAAAAGCCTTTAAAATTTGCTTAAAATTTCTCAAAATATCAAAAATAGCTAAAAAAAACCTATTTGGCATGGTTGGCATGCAAGGAATGAGCCGCAATGCAGGCACATGCACATAGGGCTTGGACTCATCTACCACGTGCTAACTTCAAAAGAGGTTTATCACTTGTGCCTCATGCTTCTAGCATTATCCCTCGCTTGTGCAAGGTTTATCGCATGATTCCTTAGCCACACACGTGCTTATGCATCTTTAAGTGCTCAACATTAACTAAAACACCACACCAACCTCTTTTAACAAAAAATGCACCCAACTCGCCTGGTCTTACCTTGTCACTTGGCCAACAACCTCTTCTACCCCGAAACTCATTTTCGGCCAGAACCTTACTTCTACTTTGAAGCTTAATATCTTAAAATCCAGAATCCAAATAAAAATACTTTCTTGTATAAAGTTGTTGCAAATTATCTTAACATTCTTACCTCAAACATTTAGCCAAAAACTCCTCATAATGATTTATGTAGCCTCCTTAAAGTGAACATTGCTCAGAGTTCTTCTAAGAATGACCTTTATCTCTTCTTTCAACTCAAACTCAACCTTCCCTCTCTCTAATTAAACCAACATCCCCAATATAGAATATTGACTCAATTTTTTATCATTTGAGACTGATTTCAGCCAAAACGCACAAGTAGTTTGGGAGAAATGTTCATCCGAAAGGACTTCTTTATACTGAAGCCTGCATAAATCTTTATTGACACCTCCTACTACCGAAACCTAACTTAAGCATGCAAGGACACCTAGAATCCACTTAACCGACTTCACCTCTTCATCATCTGATCAAACTCCACTCAAAATGCCTAACAAAAATGCCAAAGTGTCAAGGACATGCCAAAACGCTAAGCCAAACGCCTAGCTAACCTTTATGGTCTTCATCGCATAAACTTGGCCGCCTAACTAATCTTTCATCACATAGCCTTGGCCACCTACTACCTCTCTCCTAATCTTTCATCACATAGCCTTGGCCACCTACTGCCTCTCGCCTATTAACCTCTAAGCCTCTCGCATAGCTTTCTTTATGTTCTCTTGCTGCCCAACAACAAGCCCCAATCCCATAGCTAACCTCTAAACAAGCCTTCCAACAAAGCCTAAACGCAACACTAACCTCTAAACCATGTCTTTTTGCTCATCTTAAATGTCCAAAATACCCTCTTTAGAGGTTATTTCTTCTTCACTTGGCTGTCTACTAAGTCCAAATGCCTAGACCATGGAGTTAGCCAAATTTCCTTCTTTTCTACTTAACTTTTCTTAACTCATAAACCACAACTACTTAGCCTTCCTTCTTTCCACCTATCAAGACGCACTTACTATAACACTTCTCAAGCTTACTTCTTGTCTTTACTTCACTCAAAACTAATC
Source organism: Cucumis variabilis (assembly GCA_037974545.1). Classification (NCBI taxonomy): domain Eukaryota; kingdom Viridiplantae; phylum Streptophyta; class Magnoliopsida; order Cucurbitales; family Cucurbitaceae; genus Cucumis; species Cucumis variabilis. The sequence goes on along the minus strand of JBBPDI010000015.1, from coordinate 5,435,762 downwards.
CTTTCAAGCTCTTGAGAGGATCTAAATTCCTTGAAATTTGGGGTTTACAGATCGTAGTTCAGAATAAGAGGAAAAATAACTTTCGTAGAACATCAGTGTTATCTTCTAGATAAAACAATATGTTCGTAATAAAGCACATCCTGAGGGATCTATTGCAGAAGAATACCTTATGAATGAATCAAGAACTTTGTGTTCAAGGTATCTAAGTGGGATTGAGACCTAATTCACTAGAGATGAACGAAATGATGATACCATTCCAGAGGATAAGGTGATCGGTGAGTTTGAAGTGTTCATTTAGAATGTATGACTATTGGGAGCGTCAAGTTTACGAAGCATATCACAAGAAGAGAAACGCCTCTTTGATTGGTACATTCTCAACAATGTAAATGAAATAGTAGACTACCAGAAGTACGCATTTTCAACTTTAATTCATACTTCATTCAATATCTTAACTCTTTGTTATTGTCGTCACACAAACTCACAATTATGTACTTTAGAAAACACTTGAGGTTGATATGTCATCACGGTCAAATTTTTTCTAACATTTTTAAAAGACATCAATGAGCATTTTTTGATTGGTTCAGAGCTCAGGAATATAGAGTAAATGAATTCAAGAATTTGTACATGCTTATAGAAATACGTGAGAGATAAAACTGATAACTTGTAGAAAGACAAGTTATTATGACCTTTTAGGTAGAATAATATGACCCAAACGCATAGAAAAAGTATCGAAATGCATATTTTATGTTGAAAATCCATAACTATTCGAAAATATTTCTTAAGCTTTCAAACCTATTTTATCGTGTTTTTAGCATTTTAATGCACGTGCTCGATTAAAAAGAAGAAGTTAGCAAATTGTAAGGGATCTCATGAGAAGACCCGACGTGAAGTCCATATCATAAAGAGAGAAGAAATTTTCTAGAAGACAAAAGTGGTAGTTGGAGTGATGTGACATCTTTACAGAGGTACTTTTGGTGCTAGCACAACCAGAAGAATAATTTCCCGTCCAAAGTTATCTATAAAAATCCTCCTTTTACACCATTCACAGAGACGCCTGGAGAGGCCAAACCCTATAAAAAGGTGGAAAGTGCTTGTTGTGTTTGGACATAATAATTTTGTGTGTGTATAGCACAATTGCAATACGTCACTAAGTCAGGTCATTGCATGTGATGCGCTCACCGTAATTCTTTGTATAGCATGCTTAATTCTAGGTGATGAGTCATAGGTCATGATCATAGCATGTAAGATGCTCACTATGTACCTCTTCATCACATAATACATAAGTTCTCGTTGAGTACAAGTTTTTCTATTGCTTGCCTAAGTGTAAGCGAAACAACAGGCTTACCTGGATGATCCAGGTTCAAACATAGGAAGTTGTTTCTAGACATTAGTTCTAGGGTCTTCTCATCGTTTAGGCATTATGATGATCAAGTAGAAAGAATATAAAGAAATTAAAATTACTTTCTTACACTTAGAGACTCATGCATAGAGAATAAATTATGGCAAGGTGAAAGATTGAACGAATTAACTTGTATGCGAGAAGAGGTGAAGGAAGGTCTACGCATTACTAGATGATTAAGTAATGCGAGAGCCTTGTTGCGGTATAACTTGCGTACTCAGCTCATGATTAAGGCGACTTTCTCTTTAAGTGCACTTGCTTACCTCTCGGGATGCAAATGACTGTGCTTAATTAGGCAAAAGACTTTGCATATAATACTTATATAACTTCTCGTTGAAGGACATCAATCTTTCAGTGTCTTATGTCCACACTTGTTCACCTTTCGAGATACAAATGTTGGAAGTTATCTCGCTAAGGCGGAGTCTGTTTCTATACTTCTCCTTGCGGGCATTAGTCTTATCCTTACTACCTACCCTCTTGAGTAGTTGGCGATTGACATTGGCCTAGTGATGAATATAGCTCCACTAATGCGGTAAAGCTTATAAGCTAGACTCCTTATCAATTACCTATCATTACTGTAACCACTAGTAATACATTGACAGATAAAAGAGCAAGAAATGATGGACTGAAAAGGTGTAAACATGTAATAGATGTATAAAGTATATAGGCCTTTGGCCATTGCACAATATGAAAAATATATATTACAATGAAGTGCAAGAATGAAGAGAAAGAAGGATGGAAACATATTACATGTTAGAGGAAAACGGGGAAGGACTCATCTTTTGCTTGAACAATCTACTCTCAATTGGTCTATTTGGGCTCTCAATGATCCATGGTCCTAGTGAGAACGAAGTGCTTGTATAGAATATTTTTCGACAAGAAACTTTTATTCCTCTGAGCGTGTCAGTACTGACTCTCGCATTGTGAAGTCACGTCATTCCAATTACCATTCTTGTCTTCTAGTGAGCTTTCCTCGCGTGATGATATGTTCTTTGCCTAGGTTGTTAATCTCCACGTGAGTTTCCATCGTGTAACCTCTGTGCGAGATGTTCTCCATGATTTGCTTTGTTCTTCTTTTCCCCTTTATTCCGCATTTATGATGGAAATAGTAGACATGCGTAGCAAAATAAGGATCAAACTTGACTCTAATTGCAACTAAACACATTTAGTAATCAACATGCATAACAATCCTAATTGAAACAAAGATAGGGTTGAAAGAAAAACTCACATTTAATGCTTTTCTCTTTTGTAATATCCTCATGAACATCAAGTTGATACTACCACTAGTGTTGACCCGCTATTCTCTGGACTTGAAACCAAGTTGTGGGACTCGAAATAATGGAAAAAATAGAGAGAGATGATACTTTTAGAAGGAACTATATTTTAGATCTTTGTTGAGAATAAAAAAGAGTTCCTGATTTATTTTGGAATTCTTAATTACAAAATTAATTCTCACCACTTTTAAAAAACCAAAAGACCTTTTACCTTTTGCAAATTAGGAAAAAAAAAATTACAAGCAAACTGCATGTAAGAGCTTCCACATCTAACCACATGGCATTATTAGTGGGGTAGGTGTCTTGCATGGAATAAGCCATTTGCATATCACATGCAAGTGATAAGCTTACCAAATCTCAACAAATGTTATTATTTAAATTAGTCTAAGGGCACTATAGTAATTTAGTAAAACAATTCAAAGTTTGACTTTTTCAACCTAAAGTCAACATTTTAACTTTTACCATTTTGTTCGTCATGACTAATTTTAACCTCCTGAGCATGAATCTGTATCCATTTCTCCGAAATTCAAATCATATTTGAATATAAAGTCAATCAAAGTTTGACTTTTCAAAGTCAAAAGTCGACATTTTGACCTTTTACAACTTTGACCATTTTTATCAATTTCGAGCTTCCAAATATGAATCCATATTCATATTTCCAATATTTAAATCACATTTAAACATGAAATTCTATCTTAAGCTTATAACCGACCATTATATCAAATATATTCGTCGGTTTCTCTCTTTACTAATTCGAACAATTCAAATTATTCCATCACAATGTTTAATGTTGATTCCATGTGAGTTAACGGGGACCCCTAATGAACCTATAGATCATAGGCTACAACAATTCTAGATTAACTGGCTAAACTCTTTTCAATCGAGTTAATCAACCTTCGTTAACTAATAAGATTTATGTCCTAAAAATCGTAGATTGTAAATATAATCCATTGACCGTTATTAATAAAGTGTTATTGTTGTAATAATTGTTATTGAGTATAATATTAGTTTTGTCTTAATAACCCAAGTCCAATAAAATAACATCATAAGCTGTTTAATGAGTCTTGGACAGTATGTAGAGACATACAAGGATCAATGCTCGAGATCAGCTTAAAGGGTCTATAGTATAGGGATAAGGCTGGGTACCTTATACTGATAACACTATTGAAACAGTGCACTTTGTATTTGATACAAACGCAATGATCCAACATATTCGTGTAGTTGACATGCGAGTGAGGGTATCCTATGCAATGAGTGTGCATAAGATCGGACTGTGAAATAGTAACCACTAGATGTAACTCCGTTAACTAGTTAGGTTTCTATTTCACTAAGATATCCTAGGTAACTTAGTCTTAATCCTCAATGTGTTATGAACTCCTGTTCGCGATGGATTGTCTTTTAATTTGTACGAGTGGGATTGTCCATTATGTAAACTCGATATTTTTTGGGTTTTTTTTATTTTATATTTTTTTATGTGAAAGGAATAAAAGAAAAAGGGAAAAAGGGAAGATCGGTGTTTTGCCTATAAAAGAAACCTCCCACCGCCAATCTTCTTTCAAACATTTCTTCATCATTTCTGCACCAAATTTCAGAGGGACTTCAAAGGAAAGAATGCTGAGAAACAACGATGTTGTCGTGAGTGTTGTGCTGGCCCCACTACGACAAAGATGATGGGAGTGTTGGGTGGACCCCACTACATCGTAGAGCTTGTAAATGTTTGTTGTACTGGGTGGTCCTACACAACGTAGATTTGTCATGTTAGTTAAAATATTTTGATATACTTGATATGTCTTGCTAGATTTCAATGACGTATATACTGAGTATTTGAGAAAGCTGATCTTATTATTATATGTCTATGTTTATGACTTGTATAAATAGATCTATATGTATAAGCTTTCACGTGCTCTTACATCTAAATTTCTTGTTTTAAACTGAGTCACTCACTGAGCTTTATAGCGTACCCTTCCAAAATGTTTTACCCACTTTCCAGGTAGAGATCGAGTTTCCAGTGCCTGATAGACCGTCTTAGTCTGCTGAAGCTCCGATATCAATTGTCAGTACGTGGTTAGAGTTGTGCATAGAGTCTGTTATGTTATGATGTATATATCTTAGTATGATATAGATACTCTACAGTTTGTGTGAACTTTAGAAGCTGCGGTTGTATAAACCTCTGTTGGTTATGTTTTGATTAAGGTATCTCCAGGTTTACTCGTGAAATCAGTTATTTTTGGGCAATGCTTCATGTATGTATATGATTAGTCTAGGATCCGCTGTATTATGTTGCATGTACAATAATTTATATACTAGATTAGTAAGTTTATCACGTTAAATATTTCTGTTGGGTCGACAGATACAGGTAGAGAAAAGTGTTGTCGGTCGACTTTACGCCGTCTGTCGATCTAAGCTAGCAGGTTGTTCGGGAGGGGGTGTGACACATCAGGTCCTCTTCCTAGCTCGCAAAAGAAAATGATATTTATTTATATTGGTTGTAATTTGAAATGTTCAAATCTATTTTTGGAATTAGTTTAATGTATAATGATACATTATAATATAAAGTTAATTTTGGATATGATTCAAATTAATTTATGAGAGATAAAATATTTGAATGAGTTCTAATATTAATTTAATGTGAATTGGATTCATATTAAAATTATTGGTTAGGAGAGAAACTTATATTTGAATATGATTTAGATTTAATTTAAGTTAAATATAAAATATTTAATTTAGCTATTAATTAATTGAAGAACTAATTAATAGTTTAGTTTTATTTAATTAAATTTGATTTAATTAAATCTATAAGATATTGCAGAGATATTCGTTCAAATAAGATTTGAATGAAATATCGATTAAATATCATTTAATTAATTATATTAATATGAATCTATAAGATATTGTAGAAATATTAATTCAAATAAGATTTGAATAAAAATATTAGTTAATTATTAACTAATTGATTAATTGTTAAATAATTAGTAGATTTGATAATAGAATCTCATGATTCTCTCCTACTCCTTTTTATATTCCAAGAAGGAAAGAGAGTTATAAATATCTAGAAGAAAACAGTTTTCTTTGAAGAAAAAATCAAGAAAAGAAAGCCAAGGTTTTTGCTCTGTAAAAAGAAAAGAGATTCTCTCACCTACCTCAAAACTTTTTTCTATCTCAATTGGTTCCCACAAACCAATCTCATCCTAGAGGATAGAAAGGTCTTCGACGGGTGGTGTCTCAATTCAGTGGTTTGTAGATTCAGAGACGTCAATGAAAGTAAGTTCTCTGTATCTTTTAAATTAAAATCATGCTTAGTTTTTTATTTAGAATTTTGATTCTAAATTTTTGCCAATGTATTGGTATTTTAAGATACCCAAATTAATTTAAGGAATGGTCCTGTAAAATCTTCTGCTGCCATAGGGCTTTTATACCTTCATCACTAAAGTCTTATAGTTACACTCCCCTTAATATAGATATATTTGTGTCCATGTGATATAACCATGATAAGTATGTGAATCCTTCACAAGTTTTCGTAACCTCTATTGGGTCAAAGTACCATTTTACCCTCAAGACTACATTTTGCTCCTAAATTCCCATCAATCCACTATCGAACAATTGCTTTAAGGTCCAACCTATAAACTAAATCCCTCTCCGGCGAATGATAGGGTGGGGCCCCTTATTCAAGACTTGGATTCAATCCTTAAGGTAACAACCTATCTATTATCTCTAATATAGGTAGGAGTGAATTTCGTCTTGCATCCTATGTCCCTAGCTATCCACCCGATCTTACCTCTGAAATGGAAGGCTTATTAAGCCAGCGCCACTGAGCTACTCTCACCTATACAGATCTAAGGATAATTCCATGTGAATAGAAGTTCACAGTTAGCTTAGTATTAAGATTAAGTTACACTGGATATCTATTAACGAGATAGTCGGTTTTAGTAAAGTCAACGATGTTATAACCTAAAAGCGACTATTTCATGGTTTCAATCTTATGTAAACTCTTTACATAGGCGTTGGGGGCAAATATTGACCCATTTAAAGATAGCCTATTCCCAATCCTTATCATGCATATTTTCACTATTTTTATATTTTTATACAGAAATATTGACCCATTTAAAGATATCCTATTCTCCTTTCCTTAATTTTTCCCTTTACTTTGCTTTCAAAAGCTTTAAGGACAAAGAAAATTCTTAAGTGGGGGGTGGATTACATGTTTCTTGATAATTAGCTTAACTTGCATGTATATGAAAATGGAGTATTT
>JBBPDI010000015.1:5408479-5423695 GCA_037974545.1 Cucumis variabilis | reverse complement strand
GAAAGAGGAGTTGCTGATGTTGTTTTTGTTGTTGTTGTCAATAATGGAGAAAGTGGTTGAGGAATTACAACAAGTTTTTCTTGAACAAGATTGTTGAAATCAAAAGGAGGTGGTTGTTTCATCATCTTGGGTTTGCATTTGCTAATGCAAGATCCCATTTTGATGTATGGGTTTGATTCAATTGATGAACAAAAATGACAAGAAGAAGCAAGAATTGTTGAAGGGGTATTCTTTCCTTCTTTTTTCTTTTTTTGTTAGATATTGAAGGTTTTGAAGATATAAAGGGAAAGGTAGTGGAGAAATGGAGCCTTTTTATTTTGGATATTTAATTGACTTTTTCATTTTCATTATTACTTTTTTGGGAGTTTTTTGAATTTGGTTGCCGCGCGGATGAAAACTGTTGTACAACGGTTGTAATCTTTTTATATATATTTATATTTATAATTCGTGGTGGAAAATAATGGCTCCTTCTACAATACTAAACTTCTGCTTTTAAAAAAGTTATTATTGTTTTTATTTTTAAACGTCTGAAAAGATCATAGTGTGTTTTGAGATGAGAGGTTTGTTTGATGATTAAAGAGAAGAAATGAAAGTTAAATTTGAAACTGGGGTTTACTTTTTATCTTCTCTTAAATTTGAAACTGTGGTTTATGTTAAAATTAATTAACTTTTATTAACTTTCTCGGGTTTTTATTTTCTTTTAATGAATCCTATTCGGAAAGCAAAGCTTTGTTTTGTTGCATTCAAATGATTAATTGGAGGATGGATTGTGATTGTGATTGTGATAATATTTAAATCGAATTTAAATGAGGAAGTATAGGTATTGTATGATTACGACTACTACAAATCCAGAAATAAGGAAATTGGAATTAATAGCTGAAATTTTCAATGTAGCTCCCATTTCTTCTTATGAAAAATAGCTAATCAGTAATCCTCAACTGCTAATCACTAGTTGATTTTTTTATTATCTAATCTTAAAAGACAAAAATTATTTATCAAAAGTTAGCCATAATTTTCATATATGTCTATCTACTCCTTTTTTTTTTGGGGTTAAATTTCATATATATATATACCAAAATGACAAAATATTTACTACCATGTAACAAAATCAAAAGGTCGATGAAACCGACCATTTTTTTAAATATTTCAGGTTTGTCCTTTCGTTCAGTCTTCCTATTCTCTTCCTATTCTGCAATTTTTCTTTTTCTTTCCATTGTTTTTCTTCTCTTCTACTACGAATTTTCAAGATAAATATTGGCACACGATCTTGAACAAAAATCATTGGAATATTGGTATACAATCAAATCTAACAAATATAAAAGATATTGAAAAAAATCATTGAATATTGGTATGTATGTTTGAGTAACAAATCTAAACGAACATGTACCAATATCCTAACAAAATCTAAATGATTGTGTACTAAAGAATCTTGAAAAAAATCGTTAGAATATTGGTTCACAATCGTTTAGATTTGGCTACTAAATAGATTATACATGCGAGTGATCATTTAATTGCGCATTGACTAGAGTGACATTTTTTGTATTTTCCATTGTAGGCTTGTGGACTTTTTCTGTTTTCAAAATTGTTATACAGAGTGTCGCTTTGTTATATTTATAAAACCACTTTCTTTTTGTATTATTTCTTGTTTTTTTCCTTCTGGTTTTTTGGATAAATAGCCCGATGCTAAATTAAGTGGCGTCTTAAGTACATAATACCTTTCATTCTAAGTTTAACAAATGAAAATTAAGTGAATATTAATTAAGCATATAAAAAAAGGGAGATTTACCCCACTTTTTTTTCTTTAATTTTTTAAAGGTATTAGATTAATGTTAGTGGTGTGAAGGAATTGAACCTATAATGTCAAAGTTGATGTTAAAAATATTATACTATGTCAGTTGAACTGTACTCATTTTAGAAAGGAAACAAAGAGAGAAAAGAAAAGGGGGAGATTCACAAAATATTAAATGAGAAATTGTAATGAGTGGCAAATTAGTTAGGGGTTTTTTCAAAAATATAAAAAACAAGTAAAATATTTACATTGTATAGAACAATTCTGAAAACGAAAAAAACTCACAGGCTTAAATGATAAATACCAAAAATGCCTTAGTCAACACGCAATTAATCGACCACCGCCTGCACAAGTAATCTTCTTCTAAGCGATCATGTACTACAGTCTAAACGAATGATCTAGTATCGTTTAGGTCATGATACATGATTGTGTAGTTTTTTTAATGATGGAAAGAAAAGCTTAAAATTTAAGTGATATCATGTTGACCATGGCAAACGATTGTGTTAATCATAGTTCAATGTAAATGATCGTTAAAAACTTCAAATCAAATAATTGTGTTGACCCATGCTAAACGATCAGGTTAACCATACTAAACGATCATATTAACAATGGTAAGTGATCTTCTAGATCCTAGTAACATGATCATGTAGTTGATTTTAAACGATGGAAAAAATGTTTCAAATTTAAACGATCGTGTTGACCATGGTAAACAATTGTCTAAATCATGTCAAAATGATATTTAAAAGCTTTTGATATTCTCGAATATGAAGAAGATAAAATAGCTTTAAAGAATTTTGCCAAAAATAGTGAAAATGAAATAGAAGATTAAAGAAGATGAATAAATAGTAAACAAGAAGAAAGAGAAGTGAGAAATTATCTGCAATATTTAATAGCAAATCTAAAAATTATGAAAATATTATATTGAGTTTATGGACTTTTGTTTTTTGTTATACAAATCTTAAATATTTTTAGATTTTGTTACATTTACGTAAATTATTCAATTAATTAACACATTATTCAAATTATCATTACTACTAAACAAACTAGAACCTTTAAAAAAATGTTGTACAGTTTTTTGCAAAACCATAAAGGAAAGATTTCTCATTAGTAACCACCAATTTTTTTTATATGCCCAATACAATTTATGTCCTTTATTTATTTTTTTATTAAATTTACTGTTTTAATTGATATGCTTATGAAAGCTGAAGGCTTAAATTGTTACGATTATTAGTTTGAGTTAAATTGATAAAAATTTTAAAATTGAAGTTTAAATTTATATAATTATTAATTTAGGCTTTAAATTGATCGGTACAATATCCAAAGTTTAGAGGTGTATATCAATTACATATTCTTCTTTTTATTTTCCTTACGTGGTTTCGTCGATTTTATTTTCTTTTGTGCCCAGACCCAAGCTCAAATCCCTCTAGCTATGCGTTGTAACTTGTATGTCAATTTATGTTTTTTTAATTTTTTTTGACATTAAAAAAATCCTCTTTGAATCTTATTTTTGAAAAATATGAGTTTTTTTATTCAAAAAATAGAACAAAATGTGAAAATATTTACACTATATAGAACAATTTTAAAAAAGGTAAATGCTCACAGGACCATAATGTGAAATACCAAAAATACCCAATAACCCCATATGATTAATCGGCCACACTTGTACAAGTTTAATCTTCTTTTAAACAACTACAGTCTAAACAATGGTTTAAATCATAATACATAATCGTGTAGTTCATTTTAAACGATGGATAAAATAGCTTCAAATTTAAATGATCAGATAAAACTCTAAATGATGGCAAGAAAGCTTTAGACTTAAACAATCGTATAATATAAGCTAAATGATCGCATGATCCATATACACGATCGTTTAAGATATATTACAATGATAGATGATCGTACAGTAAAATAATATACTTTAAACGATCGTATTGATTATGGTAAATGATCATGTTGATTATGGTAAACGATTGTATTGATTATGGTAAGCGATCGTGTAGTCCAATGTAAATGATCATTAAAAACATCAAACCTAATGATCGTGTTGACCATATGGTAAGCAATTCTGTTGGTTATAGTAAGCGATCTTGGTATACCGATCTTTTGGATCTTAATAAACGATCGTTTAGATTTTGGTAAACTATCGTTTAGATCTTGGTAAACTATCGTTTATATATATCTATCACTTATCACTTATTTATCTCTGTTTATGAAGATAGATGACTGATCGTTTATATTTTGGTACACGATCGTGTAGTGAAAAATGAAGAAGAAAAAAATGATGAGAGATGATGAAGAAGAAAGAAATTTTGGAAGAGAAGATGAAGAAATCGCGTAAAAAAGAAGTAGAGATATGAAAAATGAGAGGTAAGAATATGAAAAATCTGTGCAGGAATTATGAAAAAACAATACTCGTCTTGGAAAATTAAAAACCAAAAAGAGCAAAATTAAAATTTATGAAAAAAAAAAATGGTGGCTTCAAGAGGTTTCTTTTTTTTTTTTTTTGTTATACGGGCCATAAATATTTTGACGTTTTGTTCTATATATGTAAATTAACCTTTAAAAAATATCCTTAAATTTGAAATTTCTCAAATAAGGATTTTAGAGATAATTACAGTGTATGATCCGCGTTCTGAACGGAAGGATTTTTTAATTTAAAGAAGGCGTTTTGTAAAGTATGCATTTTGAAGATTTGAAGGTGTTAAGGCTATGCAATGCAATGAAAAAAGTATGTGTTCAAGCTCTGTAAATCAAAGGAGTTAGGCATTTCGATGTAACACAAGAAAAACTTGTGAAGTGAGTTAGGAAAATTCAAGAAAATCGCCTAATCTTGATTAGTCAGCTGATTATGTGTTGAGGTTAAGTCAAGCATGGTTAGGAAAAATGTTAAGCTTACACATGTAAAGCATGCATAAAGTAGGAGCTGACAAAATAAGAAGGGTTTAAGAAGTGACACGATCAAGAAATCATAATTGAATGAAATGAAGAAGTTGAAGATATGCAATACTTGGAAGTTGAAAAGTTATTTGGATAATCCAAAAGTCATAAAATTAAATATTTAAGGAATTATGTGTTTATTTAATGTAATGTGTTTTAATTTATTATAGTAGTTGAAAGTCAAATTAAATTAATTAAAAATCTAAAAATACCATTACATTGGTAAAAAAAAAAAACAGAAGCTAAATTATTGTATGGTTAAGCATGCTTTATAAAAAATACAGAGTACTTACATCGTTGACGACTCTATATCTGCCAATCATCAAATTAGAACACCATCACTTGGAAACTTTCCTATTCTCTGAGCTAGAGATCTTGGTTTGTGGAAATAAAAACTGGAAGGCAATCGTTGTTTCTTAAGGAAAAAAATTTCTAAGAGAGTACGCAAAATTATCCGTTTTACTCTTGAAGTTATGTCTAGTCATTAAATACCAGTGCTCTTCTAATAAACAACTTATGTATGGTCCAACCAATAAACAGAAAACTCTTTCGTACCATAAAAAAGAGTAGGTCCCTTTATTCGAGTCTCGGAGACACCATTTAGGGGAACACTTATCTATTTACTCTAAAGTCGAGAAGGAGTGAATTCTATCATGTGTGATTATGTTCCCAACTCCCCACTCGGTTTTGTCCCTAAAATGATAAGCATATTGAGTAAAAAATATGACCACTCTCATCTGTACAAATCAAAAAACAATCCCTTTCAAATGAGAGTTTATAATACACTCAGGATTAAGACTAAATTATCTAAGCCATCCTAATGAAATAGGAACCTAACTAGTTAACGGAGTTACATCTTATGGTTACTATTTCATGGTCAGGCCTTATGGAAACTCATTACATAAGATACTCTCACTCGCATGTCACCTACATGAATGCGTTGGATCATTGTGTTTGTATCAAATACAACGTGAGTCGTATCCATAGTGTTACTAGGATACGGTACCCAACTTTATCTCTATATTATAAACCCTTTAAGTTGTATCTCGAATATTGATTCTTGTATGTCTGTACATACTATTCAAGACTTATCAAACAACTTAGGATGTTATTTTGCTAGATTTAGATTATTAAGACAAAACTAATAATATAATCAATAATGCTTATTGAAATTATAACAATAACACTTTATTAATAATAGTCAATGAATTACATTTACTATCTACGAAATTTATTTGTTCTAAAACCCAACAATCATAATTTCAAAATAGGACATAAAACTAACTAATGTTTATGATTGTTGGGTTTTAGGACATAAAACTCTTAGATGTTTTAGGACATAAAACCCAACAATCATAAATTCAAAGTAGTTGAAAAATATCCAAGAATATCTATCACTATATAAATCACATATGGACACAATGATCAACATATAACATGTACATAAGTGTATATATCATAAAATAAGGAGTCTAAATACAAATATCATCGTCTGTTATAAAAAAGTAAACGATTATATTATCACAATATACATATGCATATTTATTCCTTTGGTTTATGTGTCTAAGAACCCTCAACATCTTCATCCCCTTATTCTTTCCATCTTCATCTCATCTAGAACTTGTGTCCTTGACCAGATGGTCGATCATTAAATGAACGACGCTCGATAGATTTTGATGGATGAATGACTGATAAATGACCAATGTGAAGGAATAGAATTCCCATAGTGGAGCATATTGGTTTTTTTTAATTGCGTTGTATAATAATTTTATTGATAATTGGTTTATTGTTAATTATTTAATAAATGTTATTATTCTCATTTTTATTCAATTTCATGTTATTGTATAATAATATCCATGAATACATCATTATATTCTAAATGTCCCTAATTCATTATTATTATGGGAACAATAATAAATTAATATTAGTATGAGTTATAATTGATAATCATAGGATGATTATATATATGTAGAGACATATAGATTATAATCATAGTTTCTTATTAGAGAATAAGACTTGGATTGATCCCTTTTGAGATTATTACATGGACACGTGTCATAAATAATCTTGAATAATTGATTGTTTTGATCCTTAGACCTTATTATCATAGTGTCAAACCTAAAAATCTCTTTTGATACAATCAAACGTTATCTTTAACCGGATAATTATAAAGGTTGTACTCGAATACGTTATGAATTATGTAGTTGACAATGATTAATCAAGATGAAACTTTTCTCCCTTGTTACGGGGAGATATCTTTAGGACCTTCGATTAAGTGTGACTGTGGAAATGCATGGTCCTGCTATAAATGGACTAATAAGGGTATTGATGTCATTTATTATTTTAGTATCATTATTGATTGAAAAAGCAATTGAATTAGATAAGGTGACTTTTGTTCGACCAATATGGCAACCCTAGACGGGGTGAATAGGGCTTAATTAAACTTTTAACAAATCAGCTGAAATCAAACTAACTAGATAACTTTTAAATTAAATAAAATAACTTTAGCATTATGTTAAATAACAAGATTGATAAAAAAAAAAAAGAAAAAAGAAAAAAAAGAAATAGAGTATGCAATCAAACTCAACCAACAATAATATGTAACTAAAATTAAATGCAAAAATAATTAGAAAAGAGTTAAAGAAGAAGACATTGTAATTTTATAGTGGTTTGGTCAAACTCGACCTACATCCACTTTTCCAAGCACCTCTTGGGATTTTGATTAAAAATCTTCCTTTGAATCTTTTTACAGATTAAAACCAAACTGTTACTTGCTCCTTTTTTGGGTTCAAGACCCGATTCTTTCCACGGGTTAGGATCCAACCGCTATAATATGTTGAGGTTTTAAGCCACACAAAAGAAAACTCTCTAAAAGAGTGAGTATACAATTTGAAACTTAAAATAATTATCCTCACAATCCAATAAGAATTCTCTCAAGGACAAGATGAAAAGAATAAAAATTTGAAGCTATAGAGAGAATTAACAATAGTGACTTTTCCAATTTTTGAGGATTGTAAAGTTGAACAAAGTTCTTAAAAATTTGGGAAAAAATGAAGTATTTTAAAAACAGAGGAAAAAGATTGAAATCTAAAATCATTTTGGGTCATTGGATGTAAGTAAAGGAAAATTGAATGGTTGAGGTTTAAACTCAATTAGCCATTAGACACAAACACAAATAAGAATATAATAATATGTTATTTTTAAAGTAATTTGTTTAAAGCTTAAATAAACAGGGTTTTCCATTTTTTTAAAAAAACTAGTAGTTAGATACAAAAATAAATAATAATATAATAATATGTCATCTTTAAAATAATTTATTGTTTAAAGTCCAATAAAACAACTTCACTATATTTTGTTTTTAAAAAAAACAAACTAGTCGTTAGGCACAAAGATAAATAATAATATTAAATTTGTTTTCTTTTTTAGAAGACAATAAAAAGACAAAAGCTACATGTGTTATTCCTCTATTACTCCAAGTGTTGGTTCAAATTGAATACTTGGCCACCACGTTACCATCTAAGGTATTTTTTCTTCAGGATTCTTTTAGCAATATTTTCTTCGTTTGAACTCTGGTTTGGGTGATTCAAGAAGCGTTAGATTTAATGTTCCAAGCTCTATGTTATGGACTATTCAAAATAATAAAATTATCAATAAAAGTATAATTTTTTTATAATCAAAACTTTGATTAATTAATTAAAATTAATTAATTTGAGATTAAGGGCCAAAAAGTCAACAACTTTGTCCATGCCTTGTATTCAATTATTGATATCGCGTGAGAAAAGAATTAAAGCAATAATTATATTAAGTTATGTTGGATCACCGAATTAATTTAATATGGGTTGGCATAATTTCTTGCCAGAGACCAATTATGACTTATGAGCCATAAAACGAGTTATGAGTCCATTCCCATATTAAATTTGTTAGGATTTATGTCCTAAAATTTGTATATAGTAAATATAATTTATTGTTCGTTATTAATTAATAAAATGTTGTTATTATTATATTATTAGCTTTGTCTTAATAACCTAAATCTAATAAACTAACATCCTAAGTTGTTTGATGAGTCTTGAACTGTATGTAGAGACATGCATGGATCAATGTTCGAGATCAGCTTAAAGGGTATATAGCATAGGAATAAGGCTGGATACCTTATCCTCGTAACACTATGGATACAGTTCTAACTTATTCTTATCGGTCTATATCCATAGACACAAAAATATATCTAAAGTGAAAAGAGTTCAACTGTGACTCTTTAGTGACATGTACACATAGTTAACGAATACTGATTAATATGATTATGGGTTTAGCCAATTAATCTCATATTATTATAGCTTCTGATCTGGAGATTCATTAGGTCCCCTTCCTAGCTTGTAATGGGTAATGAGATTTATTTATATTGGTTGTGATTTGAAATGTCCAAATTTACTTTGGGAATTAGTATAATGTATGGTGATACATTATAATATAAAGTTTATATTTTAATTAAATTTTATTGTATAAATTTAATTTTGAGTATGATTCAAAATTAATTTATGAGAAATTAAATATTTGAATGAGTTCAAATATTAATTTTATGTGAATTGGATTCATATTAAAATAATATGTTAAAATTTAATGCGTATATTATACACATTAAAACTATAAGTTATGAGAGAAATTTATATTTGAATATGATTCAAAATTGAATTAACCTAAATATAATATATTTAATTTAGCAATGAATTAATTGGAGAATTAATTAATAGTTTAGTTTTATTTTATTTAATTAAATTTGATTAAATTAAATTAAAATTATAAGATACGTGAGAGATATTCATTAAATATGATTTAAATAAGATATTAATTAATTAATTAATTAGTTAATTTAATATTTTTATTAATTTAATATTTTTAAAAGTACTAGAATCCCATGATTCTCTCCAACTTCTTGAAAAAGAGAGAGTTATAAATATACAAAGGAAATATGTTTTTTAACCCAAGGCTTTGCCTCTCTGAATTCTTTCAAAAGATTTTTCCATTCTACTTGATTCCCACAAATCAATCTCATCTCAGAGGATAGGAAGGTCTTTGATAAGTGGTATCCCCAATTTGGAGTTTTGGTAGATTTAGAGGCGTCAAACTACGTGAGTTTTCCTTTCTCTAATCTATAATTATAAAGAGTCTCAATTAGAAAATTGTTTCTATAACTATTGTCAATGTACGATATTGTTAAGTTTCCAATTAAATGATCAAAGATCTCTGTAAAAAAAAATTGTTGCGAAGGGCTATTGTCCCCAAAATTAACCTAAAGGATCGCACACGAAAGAACTAGATTGAATTTGTCTTTGGGTTGAGTAATTAATAAGCCCAATTAAAGAATTGGAAGCTTATTAGAAATTCTAATCTTATTAGGAAACCTAGCAAGCCTATAAATAAGACCTTGGGTGTCTTATTTTACATCCAAGCAAAGACATAAAATTCGTTATACATAGAGAGAATAAAGAGAGTCAAAATTCTCACTTTATGAGGTTCTTGTAGATCTGAATTCGATGAGTCAAATTCCTAGTTCGTGTGTGAATATTCTCAGAGAACGCTTTTGATCTTGCAACATTTTAGTGATATGAATGGAGGATCATTCTTATCAAGAACAGAGACAATGCGATTTGGATAAGTTTGGCATAAATGTATGTTTATTATTCAAAATTTTATTGTTTATGAACGCTCTGTTTACGTTCTAGGGTTAGATATATTTTTTTAATGTTAATTTTGCTACGTCTCAACTCAATTGGTATCTATTCTCGAGGACAAGATGTCTAAATTTCCTTCCTCCAAGTAGTACTAAAACGACCTTAAAAAAAAAAGAATTCCCATAGCGGAATCATGTGCATACTGCGTAAATGAAATTCAATTTGGAAAAACACAACATTCAGTGAAATTAAAACAAAAAAAATTAAATCTCAACATACTTTTCTAAAGAGTAAGGGAGAAACAAAAACTGACATTTGGAGATTCCTCACAATATAAAGAATACCACCAGAGTCTTTTTTGTTATTCTCAAGGTGAGAATCACAAATAGAGGTGTGACCTTTTGTGATTTTTTTAAAGGGAAAAACTTTCTATTTTTTAAGGAGAGATTTGTAGAGGATTACAAAGAGATACTAAAAAACCTAGAGAGAAACGAATAGTAATTTCTCTCTATATATTTTAACCATTTAAGAGGGATGGAGGAGAAAGTTATCGAATAACTCCCTCCCTACATTAACATGGAATAACTTCCAAGGGAGTTATTCTATTAACTAAATTTATATTAATTAAAAAAATGAATATAAATTTAAATCATATTATATCTCATATAATATAAACTTTATATTATATCATATATAATATAGGGGCACTTGCAAAAATAGGAAAAAAATTATGATAATAGAGCCCATGTTACTACATTTTCTAAATTGCAAAAGTAGTAAATTTAAAAGTCGATAACTCTCTGATAGCCATCAGATAGCTCTCTGATAGCCGTTTGATATCATTAATTTTGCCATATTTACAATATGCAAAAAATAGATATCATGGGCTGTTTTTTTCTTAAATGTTTTTGTCATCTGATGCAATTTTCCTATAATATAACCATTGATTTAGTTCTCTTATATGGCTTATAGTTCTAATATGAATCAAATCCATATTAATCTTAAGATTAATTTTCATGAATATAACAAAATACCAAAATATTTATGGCATGTGTAACAAAATCAAAAAGCCCATGAAGCCAACCATTTTTAAAAAAAATATTTCAGGTTTGCCCTTCTTTCCATCTCTTTCTTCTCTTCCTCTTCTACAATTTTTCTTTTCCTTTCCTTTGTCTTTCTTCTCTTGCAAATTTTCAAGATAGATATTGGTACACGATCTTGAACAAAAATCATTGGAAGATTGGTACGTAGATTTGCAAGATGAGAATGGTTTTATATTTTAATAGAGGTTATTTAGCTTGTTTGACACACATGGTATGGCCATGGCACAGTCGAGCGATAAGGGATTTACTCAGGTTGCATGCATGACCATGTGCAGAGAGGTTAGCATGCAAGAATGAGCATGCACTACAACGCGTGCAAGGCACATGATGAGGGAAGAGTTGGGTATACGACCAGGACGCACACAGCACATCATTGCGAGGTTTACACGCAGCACGTGGCACCCTTCAGTGAGCTTAGCACAAGACAAGACCTGTCCCAAGCCATGCACGTGCGCCAAGCCCACATGCCATGGAGCGTCAAAAGGCCTTTTGTTGGGCTATTTTGCTATTTTTGGGAATTTTAAGTAAATGTTTGGATATTGTCTTTACCAAAGGATTAATTAAAGAATAAATGTGAATTTTTCAGATCAAGGAGTCTTTGAAGAAATTCCCTAACTAAGGATCAATCCAACTACAGTGAGTGACAAATTGATTTAAAAGTTATTTATAAAGCTTGATTCCCAAGTTATTGTTCAAGACTTGTTTAATGATAAATATTTATTGAATTGGTTTCTTAAGCTACGCTATGTTTGAATGATATATTGATGAACTATGAAAGCAAAGAAAATGTTTCAAGATTTTCAATATGCTTTATCTATGCCCGAATATTCCATGAGACCTATTGTATATATATAGTTAACTCCATACTGATAGTAGGATTGACGAGTTTATAGTTTATGGGCCATAAGGAAGAGTATATCTGTATGCCTTGAAGGAGGAAGATTACAGTGAAAGTTGTTGCCTATTGATTGATTTGTCTTAAGACAAAGAGGTTTAATACTGCCTATGGCTATGAATCATGTCTTCCAAAAGCTATGCAAAAGTTCAATGTTTCAAGTATCATGTCATAAAATAACTATTTATTGATAAATGTTCTTTCAGCATCAGTTTTATGTTAAACTGTTTATGAAAATTTGTTTTATAAAACTGTTGCTCACTAAGTTTTTTTACTTACACTTTCAAAATATTTTTCCTTTTTTCAAGTACAAATTGTGAACTTTCGTGTGATGAACTTATTGCTACCAGGCCAAATCATTTTTCAGCCATGAAAGGAAATAATTTATTAAAAGTATCGTCATGCTTTATAAAAGTTTAAATTTCCATATCTTATACACTTTACTTTACTTGGTATTTATTAAAGTCATTTCCAAATGGGTTACACGACTGTTTTAAGTTATTTCTAAGTTTAAAGACATTCCCTTACAAATGTTTTATGCTTTCAAGCTAAAAGGGTCAACTGAAGTTATTTCAGAGGAGGATGATTTCAGTTGACATCATGCCACCTTTCGGATCTAAAGCAGGTGATCCATGAGTGGGTGTGACAAAAATGTCTGACACTCTTTATCTTCTTGAGAAGCAACATACATATACTTTCCTTAAAGAGTCGTTTAGTATTGTCAACAAGACACTTACTTCTCTCCCTTTGGCGTAGGTACCTCTTCTCACATTACTACATTAGGCGCCTAGCTCTTGGCATTCAACGCATGTTTCTTCCTCGCCAGTTATTCTTATTGTGTCACTTACCTTAACGCGATAGAACATAAACTCAACATTTCTCTTCACGTTGCCTGTTCTCTTTTCACAATCTTCCTCATAGAATATCCCATACTTATAATTATCCGAGGCAACTTCCCAGCAAGGCTCCTCTTCAACAGGACTCCATTTTTCCGAATCAGGGCCTCACATTTGGATGTTAGTTTATTGGTTTTGTGGGTTAATCTAACTAAATTTCAAATAAAATAAAACACTTTATTTTATTAGATAAATAAAATGCTTGTATAATACAATTACAAACTCAACAATCTCCCTCTCGTCTTAAAGCTAGTGGGGTGTACATCATAAAAGTTAAAACACTATAATAGTATAGAAATAAGAAACTATAGCATATGATACACACCTAGTAAATCTCCCACTTGCCATTGATTAAAGGTGGCATGTCATCTACACTCAGACTCTCTAAGTGACTCTTAAAAATCTTAGTAGTGAAGGGCTTTGTATGCAGATCAACAACATTAGGCATCGAAGCTATCTGTGTCAAGATCACGTCCTCTCGATGCATTATCTCTCGGATCAAGTGATACTTGCATTCAATATGCTTTCCACGCTTATGGCTTCTATGCTTCTTAGAATTAGCCACAGCCCCACTATTATCACAGTAAAAAGTAATTGGCTTTGACATGTTTAAAACAACTTCTAAATCAATCAAAAATTTTCTAAGCTAAATAGCCTCTTTGCTTTATAAGCTGCTACACACTTTGCCTTCATGGTGGAGTCAATAATGCATCCTTGTTTGATACTTCTCAAAACTACAGCTCTTCCGTTGAGAGTGAATACTAAACCTAAAGTAGATTTCCTATAATTCTTATCAGTTTGAAAGTCAGAGTTTGTGTATCTTGTAAGCATCAAATCCATAGAACCATACACAAGCATGTAGTCCCTTGTTCTGCTAAGATACTTGGCAGGATACTATAGCAAAGTTTTCACTCTTTGGAAGTCTTGACTTCCTACTTAATGCATCTGCTACTATGTTAGCTTTACCTGGATGGTATTATATAGTACAGTCATAATCCTTAATCAGTTCTAGCCATCGCCTTTGTCTCATATTTAACTCTTTCTGATCAAAAATATATTTCAGGCTCTTATGATTTGTGAAAATATGGCACTTTTCCCCAAACAAATAGTGTCTCTAGATTTTTAATGCTAAAACAACTGTCGCTAGCTCGAGATCATGGGTAGGGTAATTACACTCATGCTTATTTAACTGCCTTGAAGCATAAGCTATTACATTCCCATCTTGCTAAGTACACAACCTAATCCTAGCCTCGAAGCGTCACAATAAATTACGTAGTCCTTCCCTGTTACAAGGAGTGCTAGTATGGGTGATGTAACTAATCTCTCCTTCAATTCTTGAAAATTTTGCTTGCATTTATCTCACCACTCAAACTTTGCATTCTTTCTTGTCAAAGTTGTCAATGGCGATGCCAATCGTGAGAAATTCTCAATAAAATGCCTATAGTATCCTGCCAAACCCAGAAAACTACGTACTTCTGTCGCACTAATTGGTCTTTCCCAGTTGACAACCGCTTCCACCTTTTGTGGATCGACACTAACTCCTTTTGCTGAAACTACATGGCCCAAGAATACAACTCTTTTCAACCAGAACTCACATTTGCTAAACTTAGCATACAACTGATTGTCGCGTAGAGTCTGTAGAATAATCCTCAGATGTTTTTCATGGGCTTCTCGGTCAACCGAGTAAACTAATATATCATCAATAAATACAATCAAAAACTGATCTAAATACTGATGAAAGATCCTGTTCGTGAGATCCATGAAAACCACTGGCGCATTCGTTAAACCAAATGGCATAACTAGAAACTCATAGTGTCCATACCACATTCTGAACGCTGTCTTAAGAATATCTAGTTCTCTAACCTTCAACTGGTGGTATCCTGACCTTAAGTCAATCTTAGAGAACAATGCTGCTCCCCTTAGCTGATCA
>JBBPDI010000015.1:5331977-5349761 GCA_037974545.1 Cucumis variabilis | reverse complement strand
TTTAAGCTGGGTGTAGGTGATACTAAGCTATGGCAGCGTACTGGTGAACTGAGGGGTGTTATAATTATATAGTTGTTTGTCTGATGTGTTGTTATGTTATCGATTGACACTGGGCGAAAAGGGAATAGGTTTACTGTTAGTGTGATAATTGAAAGGATTATACGATGAGGTAGTTGGACTGCTTTATGAATGACTGATAAGATGTTTAGAACGGACTGAGGGAGAATTGTTAGCTTTTCTATTGGGTAGTATGTCTTGCAGGTCTACGGAATCACCACTTATTGTGCATCCTTTGGGAGCATTAGACTGATATGAGTTTCTGCAGAACACTAAACTGATATAGCGTCCTTCAGGGCATTAAACTGATTATGTGTATCCTACGGGATCACAAAACTGTAATAGTGCAGGGTACCCCAACAGGAAGTTAACAGTTTTAATTTTTCTCCTAACGGGACCAATAATGGGTCTCTTACTAGGTATGATTATACTCACCCTTTTATGTTTATTTTTTTTCAGGCAAAGGTAACAAGGGAGGTGAACCGACGAGGGGCAAGAAGGAGTCGTGATTGCCATAGGGGGTGTCCTTCAAACCGCTTCCTCTGATTTTCTATGTTTATTGATTTTCCTTAGTAGTTGCGACTGTTAGGGGTTTCCTTTTTGTGATTTAACTTTCTTTTTTACATTTAAATTGAACTCTCAAACTTTGTTTTAAATAGGGCCCGAACTTTTATAAATTCTCCTTGTTTTTGTGAAAATTTTATTTAAACTTATCTAGTTTCATGTTCAAGTATGAGTCCAGTATTCAAGTAACAACCTCAGTTAAATTCAAAAGATTGGGTCGTTACATGCTTAGCCTCAATAAGAAAATTATTTCTGTAACTATTGCTAATGAACAATATTTTTATTTTTCCAATTAAATTGATCTAAGATCTTTGTAAAATCTTCCACTATATAGGACTTTAATTCTTTCAAATCAAGAATCATTTACCTACATATTTCATTATTTTACGCATTCAGTTTCCTGTACTCATATTTGTTTAATTAAATTTGGATTACATGTCCACAGGTACTATGTCATCATTTCTGAGCACTTTTAATGATACAGATCCTCTCTTCCTCGAGTTTGGCAACGAGTTGAACAACACGAGAGCAACTTCCTCAGTGGGCGACACTAAGGGTGAGTGGTAATTTGATGTTAATTACGAACAATTCCAATTAGTCATAATTTTTTTCTAACATAACTTAATTGATTTCTATAGCAAATGGGTCTCAACCCTCTCCGACTCCCTGGAGATGTCAACAGTCTCAAAACTTGCAGTTGGAGAGGTACATTCATAAGCATGGTAGAATTCCAATTACCATAGCCCTAGAAGCGGAGAAACCAATATCTCCACAGGCTGTACTGTCTAGCAACACCATCTATGTGTGTGTGAGAAATACATTTCTAGTTTGTTACCTTAAGTGGGATGATGTTAGGCGAGAAAACATTGAGGTGGTGAAGGGCGCTCTAAAGGTAAATTCATAAGTGAATTATTATTTTTTTGTTTAGACATACATTAGTATAAACAAAGCTAACTTATGAAGTTTTTTACTTTCCAACGCTTTTTCGTGCTTGATTTCAACGTCTAACACTTACTAGATTTGTGGAGCATCAAATGCTCACATCTTTCAAAGAGTTCAGGGGCAACTGTCACCGACATTTCAAAAAGTACGTCGATCCTGAACATGCACGTTCCACCCCACCCCACATATTATTGGTGGGACGTCTGGAACATTGACACTTCATTTGCGATCATTATATGCACGTCCATTTCAGGTGAGGTCTACATACTGCAATGGTATGTTATTTCATTTAATTTTTGATACGTGTGTATAATTTTAACAAATATTTCCATGTAGGAGCAATCACAAACAAACAAGGTTATCAGACAAAAGTAGCCTTACAATCATCGGTAGCGAGTCGAAGTCATTTCTACAACGATAGCACGACCTCTTTGAAGAACAAGGTATGCCAATCGACCATCTGGAGTTATTAAGAGAAATGCACCCTCGAAGTGGACAATTTATTTCACAAGCGACTGAGGATGCGCATGTAAGCTCAACTTGATTTTGTCTTATTTTTTATATACTTATGCCTTCATAACTTAATTACATAAAATTTAATTTGTTGAAGAGTCAAATGCTGGAACCTCAATCCCAGCCCACCCTAGAGGGTTATCAACCACTCTCTAAGGATGATATTTGTGAGACCATTTCGAGTAGACGATCAAGCTACTCAAAAGGTCTTGGTTAGGGTCCCAGGCCCAAGTCCCCTAAAAATTGTGCTAGCAATTCTTCGACCATATGTTCGCATTCTACGCTTGTCGAACAAGCTAATGAACTCCTGATTGAGCAGCAAAGACTTGAGCTTGAAGATGCTAAATGCATGATTGAACAGTAGAGAAGAATGTCGGAGCTGCAGGACAAACAAATGGAAGAAATGAAGAAGGTAATTGAAGAAATAACTCGGGCACAGAGAGGACAGTGAGTCGCGCACTTGTGGTATGTATTTTTTAACTTTACCGTTGCTTACTTTGTTATTAGAGATACATACATACATACATACATACACACACACACACACACACACACACACACACACACACACATATATATATATAAATTAAATTATATCATTGTAGGTGTGGACTTGCAGAATTATGGCGTCCATGGCCATATTATGGTAATTCCTTTTCTATGTAATTTTTTTCAAACATTTGAAATCGTTTGGCAATGTAACATTTAATTATAATATATTTAATTTTTATTTGATATTTAATATAATTATTTAATAATTTTGTTGTTCAGTTTTTATAAATTTTATTCCATTTAAATCAAATTGAAATCGAACAGAATAGTGCATGATTGCAATAAGAAATTTAAAAAGAGTATATATATGTACCGTAGACAACTTCCGATGAAAATAGCACATCAAAAAATAGTGGCATTCTCCGACGCAATCTTCATCATGTCGGGGATACATTTCATGATGTAACATTTGGAGAACTCTTCTCTCGACACCTCCATTTACATTGATAGAGTCCTACGCTCAGTGTCACACTTGAACGCCGACAATATTGTTTTCCTGACGTGATTTTGTCGTCAAAAAAATGGGCGTCAAGAGACAGACATTTGCGACGCTGCGACTTTATTCATTGGGAACGGGTCTTGTAATGCCAGTTTCTCGATAATCATCCCGATGTGCAGGATTACGATGGGAAAACTTTTGTCAATGCCATTCTATACCTTCACTGATGTCGTCCTACGTCAGAAAAACTTTGAGTTGTTGTAGTGCTCATCATCTCCTCCAAATATATTCAATAAGAACAGAGGAGTACAAAGCCAATGATACAAAAAAGGACTAAAGATAAGCCCAATGAAACATAAAGATAATCATAGTGGGGATTGCTAAACCCTAGTTAATCAGATGAGTGTTATTGCTCCAAGAGTTTTATTTGGAGATTATAGACCAAAAAGGTATCGAGAACAAGGTGGCATATCATTTATCGCGTCTTAGCAACAAAAAGTTTCAATGTGAGAAGAGAGGAATTGAAGACGGATTTCTTGATGAACAACTCTTCCCCGTTGAAGTAAAAGAACCTTGGTATGCTTGCATAGTCAATTATCTGGTATGCAAGATATGGCCACAACACTTCAACATCCAGCAACGAAAGAAGTTGTTTCATAAATGTGATTTCTATAGATCGAATGAGCTCTTTTCTCAACAAATTAGGCTAGGCCAAATATTTAGGCGACGTGTCCTTGAATATGAGACCACTGAGATACTTGCCAAGTGCCATGTAGCATCATATGAAGGGCACATTGGCGGATAGAAGACGACTGCTAAAGTTTTACAGAGTAGGTATTTATGACCTACTCTATTTCAACATGCAAGGAACTTTTTGGTCAAGTGTGACCGATGCAAGAGAGCAGGAAATATCTCTTATCACAATGAAATGCCTTAGCAACCCATCTTAGAAATTGAACCATTTGATGTGTAGGGAATAGATTTTATGGGGCCATTTCCTCAATCTAGTGGCCATATCTACATCTTACTGGTCATGGACTATGTCTCAAAGTAAGTTGAAGTTTTATCCTGTGCAAAAAATGATGCGATTTCATTTAGCAAAATTTTGAAGAAAAACATTTTCATACGATTTAGGACACCTAGAGCCCTTATTAGTGATGAAGGATCTCACTTCATCACTCACATCATAGCTAAATTTTTATCGAAGTACAATATAACCCATAAAGTTGCTATCGCCTACCACCCCCAGATAAATGGTCAGATAGAAGTATTCAAAAGAGAAATTAGGAAGATATTGGAAAAGTTATAAATTTATCTTGCAAGAATTGGGTGGATTACCTGGATTCCGCGTTATGGATTTATTGCATTGCGTACAAGATGCCTATTGAAATGTCTCCTTACATGTTAGTCTTTCAGAAGGCCTGTCACTTACCATTGGAGTTGGAACACAAGGCATTATAGACAAGCAAAAAGTTGAACTTTGATCATCATGTCGCTAGAGAGGCTAGTTTACTACAGTTAAACGAGCTTAAAAAATGGTGTTCTTAAGTCTATGAAAATGCCTAGATTTATAAAGAAAAGAGGAAGGCGTGGCATGACAGCCACATCCGTAGACGTGAATTCCAAGTCAGACAAAATGGTTTACTTTTCAATTTGTGTTTACATCTATTTCTGAGCAAACTTCGTTCGTGATGGTTAGGACCATTTTTGGTCAAACAAATCTTCCCACATGGTGCTATGGAGATCACCTCACTAGACGAAACCAACGCGTTTAACATAAATGGGCAAAGACTCAAGGCATACCTTGAAGATGAAGAACATGTTAAATTTTATATCGATTTAATGTAAAACGTCTTGATAAACATTACCATAAAACACATTGATGCTTTTGTATTGTTTCACTTGATTAATTCATTATGCAAATCGCATCATTTTTATGCATCTTTATTGCTTTGTTTTCTTTCTTTCTTTTATCTTTGTTTTTTATTTGTTTTCTCGCATTTTAATGCTTTCATTTATTGCTTTCGTTTATTTCTTTCTTTACTGTTTTGTAGTTTAGTTTAGCTTAGAAAATTTTTGTGCCTATGGAGTTATGCGGGAAGAGTATCACGTAAAATGAAGGTAAAGTGAAAGTACACGATATGTAATTACGTGGCGAGGTAGTGAATTTTTCCCGCTAAGGGAAACGTGTGTGGGTGAGGTTTACGAAGCATCACCATCATTACAACAATCACTTTTGGTTTTCAAAACAAAGTGTCAAACTTGTTTGAGGTGCATTAAATGATCTGACCTTTGTAATGATGACAACTTGGTTTATAAATACTAAATCCATAACCCTCCAAACCTTTTATGAAAACCATTAAACCTGTGCATGAAAATTCTCTCTTAAGCGCGAAGCTCTTCATTTGAGAACTCATCAGTTTTTTAGAACTTCAACATCAACCTTTCAAGCTTCCATGGCTGATCAACAACAAAGACGATCAGACACTTCACTTTTTTCTGACCTAGTCTCAAGAAAGGACAATTCGTCCAAATCTCTGTTCACCAAAAGAGAGTAATCATCCAAACACCATGAACGCAAAACCTAGAAACCCAGAACTGAATCTTCATCCCATTCATACTTTGTTAGACAAGTAAGTGTAGAGACCCAGGGTTAGTGCAGTAAACACCGTTCTTGAAGTAAAGGAATGGTTCAGGTAAGAAGAAAGTATTTATCATGGGTTGACATACTTGGAGCTTGGGGTGCATATAATGTGGCTTGATGATGATCAGCTGAGTTATAAGCGCGTGAAGCATGGCTCTAGTAAGGTGATTTTGAGAGTAGATGAATCAAGTGAGACCAATGAGATCGAAGTGAAAACCAAATATTTTGGCCAAGTGTTGAAGCTTCTCGAAGAAATAAGTGCGGGAGAAAAGAACAAAACTGAGAAGGAAAGGAGAAAAGAAGAAGAAAGAAAGGAGGAAAGGGCCTTGTGAGGAGAAAAGGGCTAGGTGAGAAGAGAAGAGAAATAGAGAGGAGAAGAAGAGAACGCGCGAGGAAAACACGCATGATGGAGGAAATAAGGAAAAGAAAAGAGGAAGTTAACAGAAATAAAGGAAAAGCTAAGGTCACAAGGAGGACGACTATCATACCCCACCTCACGCACCTGCTTGCTTATTCCAAGATGTGGCGTGAAGCCAACGGCTGCCATTCTCTTTCTGAACATAACCAGTTGGCGCTAACTATTGATCCTTCACCAGTGCTAAATGACTTGAATGATTTAAAACATACGCAACAGAAAATAAAGAAAACATACTTTCATAGACTTCTTTAAATTAGCACAGAGTATTCTTAGGCTAAACGTCATTTCTTTACAAACATCACATTAAAAGAAAGACCAAGATCTTAACTGACTTAACTCTTAAACAGAACTATGTACATTAATTACAAACATATAGGACTAACCCTCAATAACAAGACTATAAACAACTTATCAGAGTAGACTGGAGCAACGGTCAGGCTCTCAGATTACGACCTCTATCTAGAAACTGGAAAAAACATTTGGAAAGAGTGAGCTAAATAGCCCAGTGAGCGGTGATTTTATAAAACATGCCTTCAAAACAGTTTAACTTTAAATCCTTGGCTTTTACACAAATAAATCATTCAAAACATTTTTCTATCTTTTATTACTATACTACATGATTATGATATCTATGAGGTGGAATTCAGGCATCAGTAATGCCCCATCTCGTTATAGCTACAATGAGATAGGTAACCTATAGATCTTCATCTGTTAAGAGATGGCGAACTAGATATCTATTTGTAGCACCCTTGTCTCATTAATCTGTCCCAGTGATAGAAATTTAGGTACCTACCAATACCTTCATCAAAGGAACCTCTGTGCACATGCTATATCCCCCAAAGGGTTGCTATATATATATCTTAGTGTATAGTCTAAAACATGCTAAAATCATTCTTTAACTTAAATACTTATCACAAACAGACTTACTTTGTAAATATCATATGCTTAACAAATACATTTTAACACATGCTTTGGAAATATTTGCTTAATCAATAGAGTCAATTATTCATACATCAAAGCATGATTAAAATATTTAATAACAAATCATATTCAGAAATCATTTTTAAACTCGTTTTATCACTCACAGGTAGTAGTTTAAACCCTTAGTCTGTAAATTTGCCTGATCTCCTCTTGACTTGAAATAACGGAACATAATTCCATTTAATCATAGAAACCTCAAAACATTGCTTAATATTTCCCAAAATATAAAAAATAGCCAAAAAAACATCCAATTGGCATGGCTAGTGCATAGGGGGTGGGCGACAGGGATTGCACACGCCACATGCCATGAGCAAGCCTGCTGCGTGCTAACATTGCAAGGGACATTGTCTGCGTGTGCAAGGGTTGCCGCATTCTTTCTTAGCCCCGCGCCTGTATATCAAACACTTGTCTAAAATGCCACACTCAACTTTTTCAACCTAAAATGCCCATCTTTGTTACCAACCCCTGACACTTGGCTAACAACCTTCACTGCTCAAAAACTCATTTTTGGCCACAACCTTACTTCTACTTTAAAGCTTAATAACTTAAAGTCCATAATTCAAATTAAACTACTTTCTTATACAAAGTTTTTGGAAACAGTCTTAACTTTCGTACCTCAAAATGTGAGCCAACAACTCCTCGTAATGCATTCCGTGGTCTCCCTAAAGTGAAGACTACTCAGATTTCTTCCGAGAATGATCTTCCTCTCTTGTTTCAACTCAAACTCAAACGTCCTCTCACTAATTTAAACTAGCAATGCTAAAATATAAAATAGACTTAATTTGTGAACGTTTTAGACTAATTTTAGCCATAATATACCTGTACTTTGGGAGAAAATGAAATCTGAAGTGACCTATTTATCCTGATTTGTGCATGAATCTTTATTGACACCTTCTACTAGCCAAAAAATCTAAGTTAACATGCCCATGACATCTGAAATCTACTTAACCAACTTCAAGTCTTCCTC
Source organism: Cucumis variabilis (assembly GCA_037974545.1). NCBI lineage: Eukaryota > Viridiplantae > Streptophyta > Magnoliopsida > Cucurbitales > Cucurbitaceae > Cucumis > Cucumis variabilis. The sequence continues at coordinate 5,341,684 of JBBPDI010000015.1, read as the reverse complement.
GTCTTTCATAACCTTACTCAAAATGCCTAACAAAAAGGCCTTAAGCCCTTTCAAATGCTTTTCTAACCTCTCTTGACATGTTCGTTAGCCTCACTCGTCATGGTCATGCCTTCCTCGCCTAGTCTCTCATTGATAACCTAAACTATATGCAAGCCACCTTGCCGAGTCTTAATGTCCAACTAACCTTTAAAGACACTCTTCTCGCTTAGCAAAGGCCATCTCACTAAGCACACACTAAGGTTATTTTAGCATTCATGACAACACACCACTCACACAAACTAGGATTGATCAAGAGGTTATGACGGCAAGGAATAAGCCTGCCAAGGATCAAGAGGTTGATCGCTTAGAGGTTGTGGGGGAATAATTTGGCAAGGAGATTGAGAGGGTGAGTCATCTAGAGCCAAGGCTAAGGCTTGAAGAACATGGACTCATAGACGCAACACAACCTAAGAAGGGTAAGAACAAGGTGGGGACGTCCAGACTTGAGAATGTTTGAACGAGTGAACCTCTGAGCGCCCAAAAGTTGGACAAGCTGATAAAGATAAAGAACGAGCTCTTTCCATTTAATAGTAATTTACCTGACTTCCTTTATAGGCCCATCAAGGCATCCATATGCAACGATGGATGTGATAAATATGTTTTACGTGACGAAGTACCATCTGGTGGAATAATATACAACGGTGGAAGGCAAGAAGGTCCACTTCACTGCAGAAGAGATCAATGAATTATTTGGTTTCCTCAATGACTCGGATGAGTACTCTGGCCAGAGGATTATCACCAAGCCTACTAAGGGCGATGTGAAAAGAGTACTTACAGCAATCGTCTAGCCAGGTGCAAGATAGAAAGTAATGTCAATTGAGAAGATGCAACTATACCCACATCCACACGACATGACAGTACGGTGCCATTCTAGTACGCACTACCCTCTATTACATCATAGAGAAGCAAGCGTTTAACTTGGGTTTTGTAATTGATGCGACTTTCTGTGGCTGGATGAGGAACCCCAAAGGGGACAAGCCCTTCCCAACCACACTGGTGAAATTATGCCTGAGGTACCTTTCCATCCTTGCGAGATACCCAAAAATAGATATGGGTGAGAGGTGTAACATGGAGGCACTCAACCATGTAAGAACCCTATATTAAAATAAAAAGGAAGAGCATCATCAAAAGACACAAAAACAAAGGAGAACTAAAACTAAGAATGTTATAGTTGATGAATCTCTACCGCCACCGCTGTTGAAATGAAAGGAATCAACCTCAAAGGTAAAGGTTGCTGTGACAAAGGATAGCCAGTTTGATGTTGACCCTCCATATAGAAAGCGAATAAAGCTGAAAAACAAAAGCGATAAGATTTAGGATGTTGACCCTAAACCCTAAATTTTATCGCGTTAACTGTGCCATTGTCCTTGCTTGGTCAGCATAAGTTGCTAACTACTCAAAAGAAAAAGTAGCTAGAACCCAATTAATGCGAGCTAAGAGGAGTTTCACCTATTTGTGAGATCATTTCTAACATTTGTATTCCAAAAGGAGAGCAAGTCTAGATTATGGATATTCTATGTGGTTTCCTACTTTCTCAACATTTGGATATTCTCACTGAGTTGGATGTGGTTGGTCGTGCATCTAAAAAGCTAAGCTTAAGTTACAAGTTTTTTCAAGTGTCTCATGTTCTTGATGTCCACCTACTTTCCAACCTCCACATGCTGGTGCTTCTATCTCAGCTTCTACAGTGACTATTCCTTCCTCTGGTCTTCATTTTTCATAGGAGTTAGCAACAAGATTAATTCATCTTTTGTCAAATGAGTCTAGATTTTTAAGTGTGTCCATTCAAGATCATAAAGATGTTATAACTAGACTGACTAGTCATTGAGGTGTCGTTGATTCCGTTCTTCAGGTAATGCATCCCTTGATTGTAACTCATGAGACCTTCGAGCTTTCTCCTCTTGCTTTCTAATTCTGTTTCAGTATGCAAGGGGGAGTGAGTGGTTGCTTTTTATGGTCGATTATCTGACTGCTGCTTTTGTCATTGCTTTTTGTTCTCTTAATTTTAATTTTGAAAAATGTAATTCTCCTTGTTATTATCGGTTGAAATATTTTCCATACGGTTGCGGTTGGTTCCTTTTGCTTCTAGTTGTTGGGTGCTCTCTGTTATGCATGTTTGAACAAATCAAGGAAGCTAGTCTCAAGGGGGGTTTGCTAGAAGTTATGTGGGCCTATGGATGTTTTTATTTATTTAGTATTTTCTTCTTCTTGGTTGACGTAGAAAAAAGCGTTCGTTTGTGGAAAGTTTGTGAAAAATATTACATTGAGACAAAAATTTTATTTGGATCCATTATGAAAAGATATTTTTCCTTAAAAGAAGAAGTTTTGTCTTTGTAGTAGATATTTGTGTGTCCGAGTTTTATTATTTGTATGAATCAGTTATCTTTGTGGTGAGAGACGTTCTTGCAGCACACAACTACAGAAAAGTGAAGAATAGCTTCTCCATTGAATCATCAGTTAAAAAACAGAACCTAAAGAGTGTAAGTTCTCTCTTATTGGTGTGGTTTGTTGTTGTTGCTTTTATTTAGTAATGATTAGTGCTAAAGTTATAAGGTTTTAAGTTAAAGCTTCTGTTGTAGGATGATATAAATAACTTTTGTTTACGTCTTGTTGAAGGATGTGATTCAATGGGAGTTCCTCTAGTTTACTACCTTAATTTGTTGATTGATGAGAAACTTGATTAATAGGAAGATTTTGGTTAGCAGAATCTATCTTTTAAATAGTCTAGTGATAGTGTCACTTGCTGTAATATTGTATCACTAATACTACTGAATGAAGAATATTAGTGTTAAATTATGTAATAAGAATCATAATAGTTTGATTATGATTTATATATGAAAGAAATAAAATCTATAATCTTGAGTCAAGGACCCTCCCAGACGTAAATGTTGTTTCATAGAATTGGGTTAACAATGTCTTGTATTTCTACTCTCTTTACTTATCGTTTTGTGTGTTGTATCCTCTACTGTTAATTGTGGATTCATCCCAAACATTGTTGTTCATTGTTTCACTGTTTTATCAATGTTTATAATTTTAGAGCGAAGGTTTGTAATTTACATTTTTCAAATGTGGTATGGGCTTGAATGTTGACATTTTTGCAAATCTAAATGTGATGGTGCTATGGTCCTAATTTATCAAACTGATTTTGTTATATTTGCAAGAGCACCATAAATTAATTTAATAAACTAGCTAATTTAATGAATGTGAAATCAATAAATTATAGGATCACTTGTACCCATGGAAAAATATAAAATGAAAATAGAGTCCATGACCCAACATTTTAAAATTTAACGGTATGGAAAATTAACAAGTGCAACCTAATTGAAACTGTCGGATCACCAAAATGTGCTCATAGTTAGAATTGCGGAGCTGCAATTGATTATCATCTGATTATTATTGAATTGTCATCTAATTACCACTAATTATCAATGATATCGATTGTTAGTTGATTATTGTCTGATTGTTAATGATACTGATTTTTCATCTCATTGTTATTTAATTTCTTATTAATTGTTATTTAATTGCAAATGATATTGATTGATATCTAAATGACCTTATGTTTTTTTTATGATTACTAAGTAAAATTTGATAATCAACTCATTAACTTTCAGCTTTGGCAATTACTAAGTAGTTTCTAATTACCATCATATTGTTATATGATTATTACCTTCTATTTGTTATTAGTTGGTAAGGATTTTTTTATTGCATTATGATTGTTATTTGTTTACTTTATATATATACACACACACACACGTATATATACACACACATATATATACACATATATATATACACACACATACACACACACACACACACATATATATATATATATAGTTGTCAATTATTAAGTACTTTTTTATTACCATCAATATATGTAATATACATAACATTGTAGGTCATCCCATTGCCACCATAAAAAATGACCATACGCAGTTTAATCACAACAACAAAATACTGAGATAGTTAATGATTACCTTTTGATTCTCGTATGATTTCCTTTAACTTTTTTTTTGTCAATTTTAGTTGGCTTTCTAAGATAGTCATTTGATTTTATTCTAATTGTCACCTTCTACTTTTTAATTTGAGAAATTGCATCAGATGACAAAAAAAATTTAGAAAAAAGAAGCCCAAAGCACTTTTTTTTGTGTATATTATTGCAAATATGATAAATATGACAATTAGATATATTACAGTGCTATCAAAGGGCTATTAGAGGGCTATCCGCTTTCAAATTTGTTACTTTTGCAATTTAGAAAATGTAGTGAGATAAGCTCTATTATCATAATTTATTTTGCTATTTTTTCAAATGCCCCTTTTATTTTTTTTTTCAATTTTAGTTAGTCTTCTAAGATAATCATTTAATTTGATTACTTTCCAATTTTTTTCTAATTATCTTCTACTGTTTTTTTATTTTTTTTATTTTAGTTAGTCTTCCAAGATAGTTTTTTTATCACCTTCTAATTACATGTTGATTAGCATCTGATTACCTTTTTTTTTTTTAATTTTAATTACATAGTCATTTAATTAACTTCTAGTTACTTTTTTTTATCACGGTAAGTTGGAGTCTTTTTACAAAAAAAAAAAAAAAAAAGTACTTACCACATTAGTACAACTTCCACTATAAGTTACCAAGCTACATGGAGTTCTTTCAATGACGCATCTTGTGTGAAACAAGTTCTTTCTTTGATGTTCGACATTTTCTTCCTTTGACTTAAACGTTAAGTACTCGTCTTGCAACTAATGATATGAAGCTACCTCCTTCAATGTATTCATCGTCATGGGCATCAAATTTTTCCTCAATTTGTGCATATGCCATCACATTCATCTTCCAAATCAATTGTCCCATTTCTTATCACCCATTGACACGATCCTCTTAACATGATCTTTGCTCACATGTCCAAACCCGTTGCACTCCCATCATTGAATGAAACTAGACTTCTTCTTTACCTCCTTTGAAGCTTCATTCTTTTTAGTGTTGGAGCTCTCAACTTCCATTCTCTTGACAACCACAAACTTTTCTTTTGGTTCACTCCTACTTACAGAACCATCCTTGTTTTAGACATTAGAATTTGAAAAGGTATTAGATTTAGAAGTATACCTCTTGGAATGCTCATTTTGTTCTCCCAATTGTTCTTTAATTCTTTATTGCATAGTGATACATATCTTCCAAATAAAGATGTGAACTTCTATCAATAGGATGAGCAATTTCTTGAATCAAACATACAAGGAATCTAGACATGGTGTCTTTTTCTTCTTCTTCTTGAATTTTCGCTCTTTCCATCAAAGTTTCCATCTTTTGATAATATTATGACATACTTTTTGTTATCTACTTCAAAGTTTGCAATTTAGTTTTCAAATCTTGTTCATAATGGTTTAGAACAACCCTTTTTCTCATAGCATCTTTAAGTTTTTCTCGCATTTTGATGAGATCTTTCTTTTCTTTTTTCTTTCAAATTTGAGATGTTGATACCAATTTTCGGCATGGCTAGTGAATTCGACGATGGCAAGTTTCATCTTCTTATTACCACTAAATGTGTCGCAGTTAAACACATGGTCTATCTTTCTTTCCCATTCCAAGTATGCCTTTGCATTATTCTCCGTTCCAATAAATGGTAGAATTTTGAGCTTAATTTCGCTGTCTTTATCTTCATGAATTGTTTTTGACTCTACGTGGTTGTATAATTAAAATTATTTCATCTTCTTCCTTTCACGTTTCCTCTTCCTCCAACATGTTTTTCTTGTTCAACTAAATCAATTACTCCTTCATCTTCTTGCAAGGCTTGTTCTACTCTTTGTTGTTCTATTTTCCTTTATTGCCTATCTTCTCTTATTATTTCCATAATTTCTTGAACGACTTGAAACCTAGAATCTATGATGGTCACTCTTAATAAGATACTAAGATAACTCACTCCAGAATTAGTTTGATCAAGACCAATCCAATGAATTATTTTTTAACATCAAATCTAAAGCAAAAGAATTTCAAAAGATAACACCAAAAGGGTTAGATAAGCACAAGCTTTTTAATATTGATATTATACTTTTTGAAGAGCATCATTAGCCATTTGATAGGTTAAATAGTCATGCATGGGGTGGAAGCCCAATAGTAATCTAGATACATTTAAATGTCAATTGAAGAAAATAGATGCATGGGGTGGAAGCCTGCGGACTCAATACTTGCAGTGTTGTGTATGTCTATATCTAATTTTATGCAATGAGTCATTGGTCATGATCATTGCATGCCATATGCTTACTATGTCTCTCTTCGTTGTATAAATACTAAGTTTTCGTTGAGTACAAGTTTTTCTATAATTGTTTGCCCAAGTATAAGTGGAATAATAGGTTTCCTAGATAACTCAGGGTCGAACACAGAAAGTTGATATCAAATCATAGTTCTAAGGCTTACTTTTCATTCAGGAGGTATAACATACTATCTATACAGTATAATGTGTAAGTTTAAACTATATCTATTATCTAACACTAGAGATTCTGTAAAAGGGGTTGAAAATGGTGGCAAGATGAAAATATGAACTAACTTGTTTTAAAGAAAGAGTGCAGGAAGGTCTCCGCGTTATTAGGGGATCAAGCCATGCACTAGCCTTGATGCATTACAACTCAGTTAACTAGCCTATAATTAAGACAAGCACCTCTCAGTGCTTTAAACGCCACACTTGCTCGCCTCTCGAAATGCAAATGATAAAAGTTGGTTAAGCAGGACATATCTATAAGGTTTTATTCAGAAGACTTATAACATTAATGACTTTTACAAACGGGGAAAAGGTTATTATCTTTTAAGGGTGGCAACCTCTCAACGGAAAATATCAACATTTATTCTCCTTTTGGAAGACAAATGATGGAACTTATCTCGTCAAGGTGGAGTTTGTCTCCAAACTCCTCTTTGCGATCTTTAACGATATCCTTTCTACTTGCTCTCTCGAGTAGTGGACGATATACACTGGCAATATCCTTTATAAGTGTGACTATAGTTAAACTAACGCGATAAACTTTATAAGCTAATCTTCTTATCAAGAACGTATCACAAACCCAAACTACAAATAGCACATTGATAGATGACCAGTAAAGGAATGATAGATTTTAAAGGTATAAGCATGCAATATATTAAAGAATATAGGCCTTAGGCCACCGTACAATATGAACATATACATTGCAAAGAATAATAAAAATGGAGAGTAAATAAATTAACATTACAATTTAAGGGGGGGAAAGGGCGATGGAATCTTTTCTACTCAAACTCTAAGTTCTCATTTTCAAACTGATCGGAGAAGAAAAAGAATGACTTTTAAAAATGGAGAAAATGCTATTCCTTTCCGCCACTCTCTAGGGCTTTAGCCGATCCATATAGATATTTAACTTTTCTCAAAGCCAACCTCTTTACTTCATAGGGAAGGAGTTTACTTTTATAGGCAGCTTTCGGTGAGAAACTTCTATTCTTCTATGCATGTCAACGCCAATGCAACCTTTGTCAAATCACTCCAACTATCAGTCTTGTCTTTTAGTGAACCTTCCTAGCGTGATGACGTAGATCCTCGCCTAGAAATTGTACTTGCAAGATGGGTTCTTCTCGCGTAGCCTTTGCACGAGATCCTCTACGATTCACTAGTTTCTTCTTTTGTTTCTAGTCTTGTGTTAAAACACTGAAAACAGAGTGAAACAGGCATGAAGAGTTATGTAGAGTGTATTTCCAAATACTTATGAATTTACCACATAAGCTATGCACTTTGACACATTTACTGTGCGTTTTGGTCTCATTATTCAATCAAAAAGGCTATAGTTTAACTTGTATTTCTACAAGTTATCAAAGCATAATAGTCATTCAAATACACTTAAATGCCATTTGAAGAAAATATATAAGACCTCGAAACTTAAAACAAGGTTGCATACTAAATTATAGGTAAATTTGAAAAAAAAAAAACTAAAAATGTAGAAAGTTTTCAAAATGCCTTAAATAACTTCTCTAGTTAGAAGGTGTGGTAACATTGATGTGCTTGTTTGACTAGTTTGACATCATGTTTTCCTATGTATTGCACAATATAATTGAACTTTTTTCAAGCTAGCTGTAATTCATTCTCATCTTGACTCATTGAACTAGCGTTGTATATAATTTTCAACTCAAAGTTATTTGTTGCTTGATATGAATTTGCTAGCTTTTAAAGGTGTAGTGTAAAAATCTCTTGAATTTTCTGTCTTGTTTTTTGTAATTGGTCTTTTGCACACATGCAAAAGTTCTATCATTGAATTAACATCACTGCCTCCCTGAATTAGGCATTATATCACCAAACTAGGTTATCAACTTTGGTATGTTATTGTTGCTTCTCTCTTTGTTGATTTGCTATTGTCTTTGTGATTGTTAGAACTTGTTTCAAAACCTGTTTCTATTGTAATTAACTATATAAATCCACAATTAATTTTCTGAAGACCAAGACAAAGTACTTTAGTATTATATGTGTGTCGACATTACTTATGTTATTACAATAATGTAATTGTTCTGAATCTCCAATACATTACCCCGTCAGTTTACCAAACGATTTAAATTTGTCCTCATTCCAAATAGTTTAGGAATCCGTCAATTTTAACCATATTCTATATAGTGAAAGAGATGGAATTTTGGTGGGGTCATTGCATTCCAAAGAAAGCACATGGGGGAGTTTCTAACTTCTTGTTTAAGAGAACTTTTTCCATGGTGACATTATTCCTTTTTTTTTTTTTTTTAACAACTTACGTCTTTATCCTATAAAAGTGACAACAATTTGAACTTCAACAAAATTTGTTAAATTTTCCGTAATTAAGTTGGATATGTTTGGGCTTGTGTTCTTGAATTTATATATACTCTTCACAATTGGGAAAACGCTTTGATTTAGTTTATCAATGAGTGACAAAGACAAATATGCCATTCAACGTTGAGAATGATTGTTATTCTTATTCTTACAAATTACAGCATTCCCCTCAACTAAAAGATCATTCGACACGAGACAATGTTGTCACACACACCAATGGAAAAAGCTTCGTTACATTTAGTCATTACAATAAATTAGTAACTTAGGATAATAATTAATGATACAAGTGGGCAGCTTATCATATATTTAAATAATTGACTATTATTAATTAGAAAAACTACCAATTGCATTTTGTAAATTTGGAAAGGAGACATTTTTAAAAATAGCAAAATAAATTAAAATATTTACAAACTATAGAAAAATTTTAGATTCTATCAGTGATAGTCTTTCATCACTATAACATATCAAAAATTATCAATGGTGATAGAATTTGCTATAGGATGTAAATATTTTGTAAAATCAAAATTTGAAAAAATCAATGCCCTCACAACTTTAATTTTGTTCTTCTGTTATTTTTGGATTTTATAGGTTAATTCTCTCGATGATTGACTTTAATGTACATACATATAAGCCTACCCAATGTGAAAATGAAATAAAATAAAGAACAACTTTGGTAAACACTTTTACGAGATTAAAAGAATTGAAACCTTCGCCTTAATTCCAACTTAATTAATTTTAAAATAAAAATCCAGCAATTCTCTTTCCTCCATCGAAATCTCTTCCTTCAAACTAAACCATGAAACGATGGACGAATACGCTCATAAGAGTTGTAGTAATCATACTATCAACCGCCATAGTAGTAGCTTCCTCACA
>JBBPDI010000015.1:5286693-5322631 GCA_037974545.1 Cucumis variabilis | reverse complement strand
CGCTGTGTTATGTTGCATGTGCAATAGTTCATGTATTAGATTAGTAAGTTTATCATATTAGTATTTTCAGCAAGGTCAACAGTTACAGGTAGAGAAAAACTGTGTCTGTCAGCTTCACACCGTCTTTCGGTCTAAGCTAGCAGGTAGTCTGGGAGGGGGTGTGACACTAGACATTAGATAAATGCTATGAACGATGAAATGGAATCTCTCACCATTAATGATACATAGAGTCTTGTAAAACTACCAAAAGGATGTAAGACCATAACTTGTAAATAAATTTATAAACTTAAAGAAGGATTACCTAGACTAAAATCTCTTAGATACGAAGCTAGGCTTGTAGCAAAGACTTTACTCAAAGGAAGGGAATTGATTACAACGAGATATTCCCACTAGTGGTTAAACAAACCTCCATATGAATGATTCTTTCATTAGTTGTTCAAGTTCTAGTTATCAAGAAGATTTAGAACTTAAAAAGCTTGATGTTAAGACATCATTTTCTTACATAGGAATCTAATAGAAGTTATCTACATGAATCAACCACGAAGATACACTGAAAAGGTAAGGAGGATCAGGTACCACCTTAAAAAGTTTATATATGGTTTAAAATAATCAACAAGGTGCTGATACAAGAGGTTTGATGATTTCATTTTAAAACTTTCCTTTAAAAAAAAGTTCATATGATTGTTGTGGCTATGTAAATTCAAATTCTTATTCCTTTAATGTGTATTTACTCTTTTATGTAGATGATATGTTATGTGCAAGCAAATTGAAATATGATATTAAAAGAGTAATGAAACCCTTAAAGGAAGAGTTTAATATAAAGGAACTTGTAGGATTGAAAAGAATCCTGGGCATTAACATTACTAGAGACAGAACACAGAGGACTCTCTAGATATAGATCACGCAACTACTACTATAAGGTATTTAAAAAGTTTCATGTGCAAGATGTAAAGCAAGTGGCTATTCCTCTTGCACAAGACATTAAACTATGAGCTACTAATTATCTAAAACAAGAAGATCCTAACCATATTAAGTAGATGACAAACATCCTCGACTCACAAGTTGTAGGTAGTACTATGTACCTAATGATTTCAACTAGATTTTATATATCTTACTTATCTAGTTTAATAAGTAGGTATATGGCAAACTCAGGTGAAAGACATTGGGAGGCAACCAAATGGGTTCTTAAGTATCTAAAAGGATCTATGAATGCCCAACTTATGTATAAAATATGTCCTAAAGACCTATTTGAGCTTTATATGGTTTTATACATTCTGACTACATAGGTGATTTGGACAAGAAGAGATCCTTAAGAGTTTATTGCTTTTCAATTTGAAGCGGTTTACTAATCTAAGAAGCTATACTACAACTTATGGTGGCCCTACCATCTACTAAAGCTAAATATATAGGTCTTTTTGAAGTTATTAAAGAAGCTATTTGGTTAAAAGGGTTGTTGAAGGTGTAACGACCAAGGCCTAGGATCTATAATTCGAATCCTTAACATTTTTCTGCATTCTCAGGGACTTGATATCATCATGCTTACTTGTCTTAAAGGCTTATTAGAGTGAAAGTTTTCACCACAAACCGACACGAGTCCTTTCAGCATGCTTTATCGTTACTCACGTGCATCTTAAGAAAATTCCTAGGAGGTCACCCAACATAGAATTTCTCCAAGCTAAACACGCTAAACTTTGGAGTTCCTATGATCAAGCCATCGAAAAAGAATAGCTGCACCTTGTTGGTATAGGTAGTAACTTTTAATTCTTTTAAGTCTTTTTTAACATTTTTTTCATGTGTCCTAAAAAATCCATTCATTTTAATGTGATACTGGTTCATTGATGCCCCCTTTCTAATCTCGGTACATTACATGTGCCCACCAGCTTCTGCTTGGTTCTTCTTTAAATCACATGTTATTGGGAGAGGTTCCTCTGTGATACCATCTGTAACACCTTAGGCTTAGGATTCGGATCAGGATTCGAAATTTGGATCTCCAACATTTCCCTGCATCTTCTGCGACATGGTAACATCATCCTTACTTGTCTTAAAGGCTTATTAGAGTGAAAGTTCTCCTTACAAACTAACATGAGTCCTTTCAGCATGCTTTGTCCTCACTCACATGCATCCTAGGAAAATTTTTTGAAAGTCACCTAACATAAAATTGCTTCAAGTTAAGCAAGCTTAACTTTGGAGTTCCTATGATCGAGCAACCAAAAAGGTAGGTGCACCTTGTTCGTATATGTAGCAGCTTTTAACTCTTTTATGTCTTTCTTAACCTTACTTTTTATTTCCTCAGGATCCCTCTCATTCAGATGTGATATAGGTTCATTCATATTCCTCTCCTAAACTCGAGACATTATAGAAGGACTTTGACATATCACAACAATCTGTAAAGGTTTACTGTGTTAATCAAAGCACCATTCATTTGTTTAGAAACCAACAATATCACAGTTATACTAAACACATATATATATTAAATTTGATTTCATACTAGAACAAATAGAAAAACAAGAAATTGAAGTGCATAAAGTCCATACAAGTGAAAACATAGCCAACATGTTGACCAAACCAGTCACCCAAATGAAATTTCTCAAGTGTCTTTAATCAATCAGGTTCCTAGAACCTATAAAAGAGTGACGGTTAGTCAAGCTTGCTAGCTGGACAAAATTTTGCTCTATGTATACCATCTTCTAAGGTGAATATTTATGAAAAAATATAACCTAAATTAGTCATCTCAAATAGATGTTGAAGAAAAGCAAGTTGCAAATTTTTTCTCTTTTTAGTTATAATTAATCTTGTTTCTATATACTATAAATAAAAAGAGATTAGAGAGATAGAAAGCTAACTTTTATCAATTGCTGGAATTTCTTTTAATAAAACTCTTGATTCCAAGTACAGTGGATGTAGGTTGCTTTTAATCGAACCACTTAAAAATTCTTGTGTTGATTCTTCTTTTTTCTTATTTTCATCTCTTCTTCTATCTTCTTCTTCATCTCCATCTGCAAAAACTCTATCATAACCATTAAACAAACATTGACAAAAGAGAGAGAAAGCTTGAGTGTTTTTGTGGAGTTTTCTTTTGAAAAGGCAAAGTAAAAGTGTGAGAAGAGGGAAATTTACTTTATCAATTTCACATGCAAAAGAGATAAAAAGGTAAAGTATAATGGTTTCCTGGTGGAAGCATCATCACCCTACACGTGTAAATCAAGCAACAGTCTAAGACGGTGAATTAGAACTCAAGAGAATACTCATCTATTTTTCCTAAAATAGTGAATAAGTGAATTCCATCTTGTGTAGTTATGTTCCCATCTCCTAGTTTGGTTTCACCCCAAATTAATAGGCTTATTGAGTCGACGACTCTGACCATTCTCATCCACCAAATCAAAGGACGACCCTTCATAGAATGAGCCTATAACTCACTTAGAATTGAGTTCAAGTTAAATTTTGGTTATCTATTAAAATAATAGAATCTTCAGTAACGGTGTTATAAAGAAAGATAATGTATATTTTGGTCCAGTTTTATACAAAAAAAATTATATGTGATACCCCCACTCACACATCTCTACATTAAAAATATGGATCAAATCGCTTGTAACATTTACAGAGTGAGGTCGTATCCCATAGTATCACAAGGGAAAAGTATGCATCCTTATACACATACAATATAGACTCTATAAGGTTGTCACTTAGCTTGAGCATGATTTTTTTGTATGCCACACCATATTGTTCAAGTTATTTTTGGATTGAGTTATGCAGTCTTAAATGTTAAAAAAAATAACATCTTATTTTTTAAAAAATAAATAATAATTTTAAACATATTACAAACCATGTAATTTAGGACATAAATCCTAACAAGTGACACATAAATTTTTGTATTTATTTTTTTGACTTTTTACAATCTTTTTCTTTGTTTTTTGATTCTATAACACTAATTCTTCAAAATATGAACATTCCCCTTAATTAAAAGGTTACACAAGAGAGATAATGTTGCCACACCTTTGGAAAAGCTTCATTACATTTATTACTCCAATGAATTATTAAATATATCACACGGTCTTCTTTATTCCCCCTCTTCCACTTGTGTTCTCCATTCTCTTTTTCGTCGTTCTTCTCCATTTTCTATCTTCTGTCTCCCTCAATCTCAAGTGTTTTTTTATGTCATCTCTTCTCCATCTTCTACTTCGTTCATGTACCATCTTCGCCATTCACCTATATATGTTTGCCGTGATGTTAATAGATTATACAAATGGTAGCTTATTAAATATTTTAATAAGTACAATATAGATCACTATCTATTTCTATATGTATTATGATAGACACAAATAATAGATTGCAATAAACTACTATATGTTTCTATAATTCTATCTATGTTATAGTAGACATAGAGATAAATTATAATATTTACTATATTGATAAATATTTTGATCTGTTTACCTATACTTAGAAACAAGTATTTAAAGATTGAGCTTCTTTGTGTTAAGATTGATGTCCTAAATCTTGTGGTATTGTAGTTTGTAATTGTATATATTATACAAATATTTTATTTATCTAATAAAATAAACTGTGTTATTTTATTTGACAATTAGTTGCATTAACCTACAAAACCAATAAACTAACATCCAATGTTATCTTCTGTAACCTAAACATGTATGTGGAGACATACAAGTGGTTCATGGCTAAATGATAACCTAAATGGTATGTAGTACATGGATAAGGCTGGATACCTTATCCTGGTGATACTATGAATACGACCTGCTTTGTAGTTGTTATAATTGTTCTAATTAAAGTGTTACAAATGATTTAATCCTAATAATTCATGTTGAGACATTAAAGCAGGGGTATTCTATACAAAGAGTTTGTATAAGATTGAACCATGAAATAAATAGGCTCTCTTATTAACACTGTTACTAGCTAATTGAGACTACATTTCACCAAGATGACCATATGTGATTTGACCTGAATCCTAAGTCATGAGTTGCGAACTCCTGCCTATGAAGACAATTCTTTGATTTGCATGGGTGAGAGTGGCCTATATCGCCGACTCAATAGGCCTACCATTTTGGGAATTCTTTTGATTAGGGAGCTGGAAACACAACTACACAAGAAGAAATTCACTCTTTCTCTATAGATAGAGCAAGTAGAGAAATTGCTCTCTTAAGAACTGATTCCAAGGCTTGAACAATGTGGTGCCATACCCTCTCTTGACCCGAGAGCAGTTCAGTTATAGCGGGACTATAATTATTATTCATTTGAAGGATTGGTGGTACTTAAGGAGTTAGATGTAATTATAGAGGCAAAACGGTAGTTTTTGGCCTAGCTATACTTATGAGCAATTTGTCAAGGGTCATTGCACTGTTGATTGGTTACATCTAATGGACACAAAAATATATCTACAGTAAGAATAGTGCAACTATTGGTCTTTAATAGAATGACTGATAGTTAATAAATAGTAATTAATTTAATTAAAAGTTTAATTAATTAATCTCATATCATTGGAGCTTTCATCTGTAGGTCCATAAGGTCCCCTTATTAGCTCAATGAGGATAAATGAGAATCAAATTTATTTTGGTTTAATTTGAATCGTTCAAATTGATTAAAGGAAATAAAATGTATATAATACAATTAATATAATGTATTTGATACATTATAATATAAATTAATATAAATTAATATTATATAAGATATAGTATAATTTAAATTTATATTAGATTCATAATAATATGAATTTAAATAAAAGAATAACTCCCAAGGGAGTTATTCTAGATGATGGAGAGGGACAAAGTTATTTTGTTAACTTCCCCCTCCATCTCTCTTCATATCTGTTGGTTAAGATATAGAAGGGGTATGCAATCTTTTCATGGAAGAATTTTGATGATCTATTGGTTCCAAAAGAAAAATCTCTCTGCAAATATTTTTTCCTTTAACAAAATAATAATAATAATAATAATAAAACACAGAAGCCCTACAAACTCTCTTTTTTTTGTCTTGACGATAACAAGACTTTGAGTTGTTCTCCTCGTGGGTGTTCTTTGGGAGGTTCGAGAATTCTTGGGAGGTTGTACAAAGGTTAGTTTTCTTTTCTTCTTTTCGTCCATAGAAGCATGTTTAGGTGTTTTCTCTGAATTTTGTATGTGTTTCAAGTTGAATTTCTTTTGCACCGCGTTCACATGCTTCCGCTCTGAGAATTCCATTCCTTAACTTTGCACTTTTCAAAAAATAAGTAAAATAAGTTTTAAAAATTACTAGGTCCATTATATTGCTTTTGCAAAAATGGCTAAAAGCAAGCTCAGCCAGTGAAATTTAAAAAAAGTACAAATATACTATATATATATATGGATAAGTATGCACGATACAGTGGTTATATTTGATATGTTTGATAATTATTCTAGATCCCCTTGCTACAATGCAAATATAGAGTTAGGTTCAGTTTTACATTTTTCAAACACTTAACTAATCTTATAGATGCAAAAAGTTCTAATATTTAAATATTTTATTCTTAATTTGTAGATATTGAATTTTAAAAGTGAAAAACAATGATGTCATAACATTTGTTCTTTTATTCCTGGACGTTAGGTAAAGTTTCTCGAAGATTAACTTTAATATATAGGCCTACCTAAAATGAAAATTACATATGAGATAAACTAAAGCAACTTTGGTTAAGACTTTACAAAATGGAAAAAATCGAAACATTCCCCTTAAGCTCAACTTAATTGATCTTAAATACAAGTCCAAAAAATCTCTCTCCTCCATTGAAATTGTTTCCTCCAAACTAAATAATGGGACGATGGACGAATACGGTTGTAAGAGTTATGGCAACCATATTATCAACCGCCATAGTAGTAGATTCCTCACAAGCCTTACTTGGCTGTGACGAATGGTGCGGCAACCTGCAAATTCCATATCCATACGGAGTAAAACAAGGATGTTATCTCAACAAATCATTCTTGATTACATGCAACAAAACCACTAGCCCTCCGAGGGCTTTTCTAATGGACACAAACATTAGAGTTACCAATATATCACTCAACGGCGAGCTTCACATGTTGCAGCCCATAGTCCGATATTGTTACGAGGAAGTGCAAGTAGACGGTCCTTTTGTCTCCAACATAACCAATCTTTCGGTACCGACAACGTTACCGATTGCGGATGGCAAAAACAAGTTCATCGCCATGGGTTGCAATACGTTTGGTTTATTTGGGGGGATACTAAACGGAATTAATTTTGTAACTGGGTGTATTTCCTTATGTTTAAAGGATAGTAATATAGATAATGATGGAATGTGCAATGGGAATGGATGTTGTGAATTGGAGATTCCAAATGGGTTAGAGAGTTTGAGTTTGTATGTGGGTCAACTCTTGCCTGATCGCACTTTAATCAAGAATAATCCTTGTGGGTATGCTTTTGTGGTTGGAGATGAAAGGTTTGAGTTCGAATCTAAGTATATTTGGGGTTTTAAGGATGTGGAAGTTGAGGTTGTGACTGGTTGGGCTATTGGAAATGAAACTAATTTTGTTTGTGGGTTGCATAGTGAAAGGAATAGTAGCTTCTCTAATAATGGACCTAAATTTCATTGCCAATGCTCGGAGGGTTTTGAAGGGAATCCATATCTCCCTCAAGGTTGTAAAGGTAAAAAATCTTATTCTATCTCTACTTTTAAAATCATGCTATCTCTTTCACCCAATTGCTCTTTTTACATATATAATTTTAGAACATATATGTTAATAACAATAATTTTATGGAGAGGAAAACGGGTTTAAGATTTAGAGAGAAATTAAGAAATAAGTGATAGAGGGAGGGGAATGAATTATATTTATAAAGTGAACACAAAGTTAGAAAGAATTAGGGACAGAAAATTTAAGATATAAAAAAATGTTGGTTGGGGTGTTTCTAATATGCACAAACTGTTGAAGGGATTAGGAAGTGCACTTCAACAATTAAATTGTTGATAATTAGTGTATTTCTATATATGATCATCGAACTATTAAAGTAGAATATATATAAAAGCTGAATAAAGATGGAGACGTTTTACAAATTTTGGAGATATCGAAGTTTAAGAGTCAAAAATCAATCCATAGAGATAAAACCGAGAGAGAGAAACTTCAACAACTATTAGATGTAAATAAGCTGACAGGGAAAGATAAACATAAAAGTCAACATGGTAACAAATAATTGATCCAATTGGATATTTTTTAGGAGAAAAATGACAGTCAGCAATAAACCAACTCAATATGATATATTAATTTATATTTGACCAACAATTTTCCATTGGTTGATTGAGTTTAGATTATTTCATTACTATTTTATTTTTGGTTTACTAAGTATTTTTTCTCCATTTCTTGTAAAGTTAACATAAGGAAAAGAGTTGGATTTTTTGTTTTTTTTAAAAAAAATAAAAAACATAAACGTTTTTAAAATGGATATTTTTAAATATAGAAAAATGAACCAAAATATTTACAAAAATAACAAAAACTATGATTGTATAAAAGATAAACATTGATGAACTTTTATCAATTAATGTCGTGATAAATGCTATCAATATCATCTATTATTGGAACAATCTTAAATTTTAATTTGCCATATTTTGTAAACATTTTCAACATTTTTATCATTACAATAATTTCTCCTTTTAAAAGGTATAGTTGAAAAATAGCAAATTAGACCTAAAGTATTTGCACATATAACACATGTATAGTGCAAAAAAACAGTAAATATAACAAAATTTAGATTTGAAATTTAAGGTATATATATGATAGGTCATATCACTAATAGAAATCTATCATCAATATGGTCCATCTAAAAGATTTTGTTATATCTTCAATTCCGTAAAAATGTTGTTATATATATACTTAATTATTAATCTTAAAAGTGCTATTACAATTACCTTTTTAAAATCTATGACCCTCTTTCTAACCATATTTATTTGTTGGTGAGGATTTTTTAAAATTAAGTTTATTTATGGGGTGCTTGCAAAAATAACAAAAAAAATTTATGATAATAGGGTCTATGTCACTACATTTTGTAAATTGTAAAAGTAGAAAATTTAAAAGTTAATAACATCGTGATAGCCATCTAATAGTTGTTTGATATCACTAATTGTTTTTCATATTTTTCATATTCGAAATATACAAAGTAGATATCATGGACTATTTTTTAAAAAAAACGTTTTCCTCATGCAATTTTTCATTTATTTATTCCTTCACAAATTTTTACCATGATTTGTACTTTTGCATAAATACAAAAGTTATATTCTTATCAACCTTAAAAAAGAGAAACAAATTTTAAAACTAAAAGTTATAAGCTAATTGATTTGTTAAAACATTGATTAAAATTTAAAACCAAATAACACAGCAAGAAACTTAGCGATGAAAGTTTAATTAAAACACTTGTCTAAACTACTTGTAATGTCATCACTTTACCATATTCCATTAATTTCGTACACATTCCATATACATAATGTTCCAAACGTCATCTTTATTCTCTTTTTATGTTTTTAAAGTAATATTCGCTATAATTTTTCAGGTTTGAAGTTTTATTGATGAAATTAAAAATTACACTTCTACCTGTTTTTTTTTTTTTTTAATCTTAGTTTATAGTGTTTAATTAGGGAAGAATAAAAACCATGGTAATAAAGCTGTGTAAGAAAACAAAAAGAAATTATAAAATAAAAACAGGAAAACAGGAAATAATTATCAAACAAGATTTAAAACTATCCGAGGGTTTATATTAACTTTATTGTTCCATTATGGGATGTTTTTTAGACATAGATGAATGCAAGGATGAAAAAATGAATCAGTGTAAATACAAGAGCAAATG
Organism: Cucumis variabilis; assembly: GCA_037974545.1. Lineage (NCBI taxonomy): Eukaryota > Viridiplantae > Streptophyta > Magnoliopsida > Cucurbitales > Cucurbitaceae > Cucumis > Cucumis variabilis. The sequence continues at coordinate 5,312,821 of JBBPDI010000015.1, read as the reverse complement.
TGTTAACACAATAGGAAACTATACGTGCAAATGTCCTAAAAACTTTAAAGGAGATGGAAGATATGGGGGAGAAGGTTGCACTCGAGATTCCAAGGCTTTCCTTCCAATCATAATTGGTAAGTTTTTATGTTCTGTAATATTTATCAAATTTTGAGTCTATTTTAATTCTCCATATATTGGTTGGAATATAAATAATTAATTTGTATAAAATGTAGTGATTGGAGTAGGGTTCACAGTTTTCGTAATTGGTAGCACTTGGATATTCTTGGGTTACAAAAAGTGGAAGTTCAACAAAAGGAAAGAGAAATTTTTCGAAGAGAATGGAGGTTTCATACTTCAACAACAACTTTCTCAATGGCAATCCCCAAATGAAATGGTCAGAATTTTCACCCAAGAAGAGTTGGAGAAGGCCACAAAAAACTATGACAATAGCACCATTGTTGGTAAAGGTGGGTATGGTACCGTTTATAAAGGAATCTTAGAGGATGGTTTGACAGTTGCAATCAAGAAATCAAAATTTATAGACCAATCTCAAACTGACCAATTCATTAATGAAGTGATTGTTTTGTCTCAAATCAATCATCGCAACGTGGTTAGACTCTTGGGGTGTTGTTTAGAGACACAAGTTCCATTGTTGGTGTATGAGTTTGTAACCAATGGCACCCTCTTTGAACACATCCAAGACAAAACCAAGTATTCTTCTCTTTCATGGAAAGCTCGTTTGAAATAGCATTGGAGACTGCAGGTGTGCTTTCATATTTACATTCTTCAGCTTCCACCCCAATTATACATAGAGATATCAAGACAACAAACATACTTTTAGATGACAATTACACCGCGAAGGTCTCTGATTTCGGAGCGTCAAAGTTGATTCCGATGGATCAAACACAACTATCCACAATGGTGCAAGGGACATTAGGGTATTTAGATCCAGAGTACTTGTTGACAAGTGAGTTGACAGAGAAGAGCGACGTGTATAGCTTTGGAATAGTGTTGTTAGAGCTTATAAGCGGGAAGAAGGCGGTGTGTTTTGATGTGCCAGAAGAGGAGAGGAATCTAGCAATGTATGTGCTTTGTGCAATGAAGGAAGACCGGTTGGAAGAAGTTGTTGAGAAGAGGATGATGGTTAAAGAGGCAAATTTTGAGGAAATTAAAGAAGTGGCCAAGGTAGCAAAGAAGTGTTTGAGAATAAAAGGGGAAGAGCGACCCAGCATGAAGGAAGTGGTTATGGAGTTGGAGAGAGTACGATTAATGCAAGTCCAACATTCATGGGTCAATAATAATAATTTGTCCAACAAAGAAGAAATGGTATGTTTGTTGGATGTTGAAGCTTCAGAATCCGAACGTTATGCTGTGAGTGGCACTTTGAATACAGCTGGGGATAGCATAAAAGCTCGAATTTTGACTCACATCCACCATGGAAGATGATTTTGTTTTATCTATAAACGCTTTCGTAAATATATTATAAATGGTCGATCAAGCATCATGTATTTTCTATTATCCATCTGTTAATAGCTTAAACATGTTCGAAAGTCTAGAAAACAGTCGATACAGCGAAAGAATTTTCCATCGACAAAATGACAAATAAACATGGAGGAAAACACAGCCCTTCAGTTGCTCTCTACACGGTGACTGTCCTTATGGTTATGGGTGTTATCTTATCATGCATTTGCCGTAGAGGTTCATTCTCCTCACTCAGGAAACGAGAAAAGGAATGCGTATTAAACTCTAGAACGGTTGTATAGAGTTTAAATGTACTGTAATAATCCTGATTTGTTTTTTCAATATTCTTTGTAATCAGATTAGTAAGGTGTATATGGCACTATATTGTGAATGTTGACTAAATTAAATTTTAAGTTTAATCTCACGGTTAGGGTGTTTGTTATTGGAGTACGCTTGACTTATTTATGACACACAAAACATAAATGTCATGTTTATGTAACATGTTCCATGGCGTGCTTGCTTTGAGGTGCATATGAGTGAACGCTTTGTATAATCTCAAGGTTGTATCAATCACTCCAAATCTTATTAGAAAAATTCTGTATTCTGTGATTTGTTACTTGTTTGATTATACAAAGCTATTACCCATTTAAACTTGGACACTAAAGGGAAATAAAAGGGATGTCTATATTTTGGCCTTAGAAGAAAATCAAGCAAATCATGTATGAAAGGAAAATTATTGGCAACGTAAGTAATTGCCTTTTGAGTGGGATGAGTTGTTGTCAATCATATGTGCTTGATTGTTGCATCCACATCCCTATCACCAATTCAGTTTCTTTGTTGGTGTTTTCCATTAGCTTCCTTATTAAGCTTGATGTAAGTTGCGTAGACCAAGAATTTTTGCATCATTTCTCAAACTGGAGGTAGGAACTTCACGAACTCCTAGTTTACTAGATAAATCCTTGAAGGTACCCTTTGCAAGCAGTTTGGAAAATGTCCACAAGTTGTTGATGAGAATAAACGTACATATATCTTGTAATCAAGGAACCAAGAGCTACCTTTTCATGCACAAAATGATAGTCTAGCTCTGTGTTTTGTTATAGAATTAAAAACTGGATTTTTGGCCATTTGAATTGCACTCATGTTGAGAACAGTTGAGGTGTTTCGTGTAATGGAATTTCCATGTCATGAAAGAGAATTGAAATCTAAAATAAATACTGTTAATATAATCTGTAGCTATTCGTTATGCGATTGACTACAGGTTTAGCTAAAGGGCAAATAGAAATAAATTGCACAGCACTTTGGTAACCCAGTTCCGCAAAACGTGCCTACATCTGGAGAGTCTCTTAACTCAGATCAGAAATATTATTAAGATTCATAGTCAGTAACACTTCTCACTTGTTACATAAATAATAGCTAACACATTAACTATTATAAACATCAGGCTCCTCCTGAATATATCACGAATCTTACAGAGATACTCTCAGGCTCCCCCCCGACTGTTGAATCGATCCCTCAATTCACTCGGTAGATATTCCTTCTTTTATCCTGTACTTAATTTGTGCACAGTACCTTCATCACAAACAACATTAACTCATCATAAATTGTTATTCACCTGATTGAGAACTTCTTTGTTTCCTGGACGTCTTCGATAGATCATACGCACATCTTATTTCGTCAAACTTCAATCTATGAAGAAACTTCTCATATATAGATTCAACAAAAATCCCACTTTTAACGCAAATAAGGAATCCTTCAACAACCACCTATATGTTCGAAAGATTTAATTTGCTAATAAATCTTTTTCAAAAGAAAAACATTTAATTGACACAATCTAAGATTTGATTTGTCAATAAATCTTTTTCAACAAACAAACATTTAATTGAAAAAATATACATTCAACAAACTCCCCCTTTTTTGTCGATCATCAAGGTCATTCTTTTTCTCGACAACACAACACAAATAAACAGTATCATGACCCTCTTAATCAGCGGAAGATACAACAGAGAATACCACATCACAAGATTAACCAGTGCCATACTAAGCAGTTTGAACCTCAGAGACACACACACTCATCCATAAATTCAGTTTCACAGGACTAATATTATTTAAACCAGAAGTCAAACACATAGCCAGAAACAACACATCCAACCATACCATCATTCAGTAAAAAACACAAAAGCAATTCCTACTATCAGAGTAACCCAAAACACAACAGTTTGCAAATACCCCGCATTAAGGACCACAACAAATAACCACCCCACAGTGCTTCAAATAACTGTCAGTTATACACACAAAAAAAATGATCAAGTCAACAAATCAATCAAAGAAGGGCCAACCTTTCAAAACACCATAAACACAACTCCCCCTTTGATCAGAAAAAGAATGAACCAGAGCTAAAAGGCAGCTGGAGAGGAGGAGACTGTCTGCAAGTAGCAAATGAGGGAATCAATTTCAGTTTTGCAGTCCTTCAACAGTGAAATGGTTGAACCCAATGCTTGAGACTCAGCTTCAAGAGAGGACAAGACCCAAGCAACATAAGAGCAAGACATGTCAGTTGTCCTAGATGGTCTAGCTCGATCAGAAAATCAATTAGCTGGGCAAGAAGGACATCCAGAGACTTCAATGTCTGCCACATGAGATCCTTGAAAAGGCCGATAACTGAGAGAAAGAGTATGCAGACGAGGACCAGAAGCATCCATAGAATCAAGAATGTCAGGATGTAAATGAAGAAGAAGACCGAAGAAAAACCTCGACAAAGCAATAGGAATTTTGATGTCAAAGGTGCCAACACGTTGAAGCAGTTGATTATACAAGAATAATCCAGCATTAACCAAGGCCCCAGATCCAATTTGAAACAGGAATGTCGCTAAAGGAATTGATACACTAGAGGCATGAGATGACGGAAACCAATTGGCAATACTAATTTTGTGCAAAATGGCATATTTTACACTCAAGACAGCAGCAGGGATGCCAGCAGCAGGCCAAACCGACAGAGAACCACCGGTTAGGATGGAAGTCAACGTACTTGTAGATTGGGCAGGTGGAACAGCACCCTCAGACGACTGTCGATCAAGATACAGATTTATCACAGTCGGGGAAATCACAATGTGACGGCCACAAACATGGACAGCTTGATAGTCAGAGCTGCTGGGATCATCAAAGTCCGAGGAAAGATTAGCAATGACTTCTCTAATCAACCGAGGATAAAATGACCCCACATCAAGGATTATCCGAGAGAGGCCAGCCTGAGAGATTAACTCCATAATAGCAACATAAGACTGATGTTGATCAGATACATTCACCTCGTCTTCCATACAACGTTGCACAATATATTTCCAATGTTGTGCATTCTCTTCATGATGAAAGGAGATATCATCAATGGGAACAGAGGGTACATTTCGCAGAAGATGCCGCCGCCCTATTTTTATGGTAACCCTTCGTGTTTCAGTCACTTTAGAAGATGATGGAGGAGGTACCGAGTCAGCCTGTTGTCCTGATGACGGCACAGAGTGTGAAGACCAGGCACAATTTTACTTATGGACATACATAAAAGTAGCCGAGAATGCTACACCAACAGAGTTCTGAAATTACTTCATGTGGATCTTATGGGACCAATGCAAACTGAAAGTCTAGGTAAAAAGAAATATGTTTTAGTTTGTGTAGATGATAACTCTCGATACACGTGGGTCCAGTTCTTAAGAAGTAAGTTTGAGACGCCAAAAATTCTTATAAGACTGTGTCGAAATTTGCAGAGAGAGCAAGGAGAACATATCATAAGAATACGAAGTGATCATGGCAAAGAGTTTGAAAATTCTGAAATGGATGGTTTTTGTGAAAGTGAAGGCATTAGTCATGAATTTTCAGCACCGTTGACTCCTCACCATGAGTGGATGCAGATGAAGAGGAATGAATACTGGGAGCATACACCGAGGTACCTGTAGATGATGCGGACACATGAGAAGGTGACTAAGAAGGCATTATGTTCTGACCGGCAGAGGAGGTCACACCAGGTTCTTCAGTAGGAGGTTGTTCCACATGAGGAGTGGATTAAGACTTCAGTAGCTCGTGTCTGTTTCCCTTGATGACAATCTCCACAAAACAGTTGTCCTTTGACATTCAAGGTTGGAAGACCTAAAATAGCTTCATGTTTAAGTACCTTATCAAGAGAGCTTAGACTAACATGACCCAATTTCTGGTGCCAAATCTGAGTTTGTTCACCTCTAGATATTTGACATACTTCAGATTGATTAGAGCACCAGTGATAGCAGTTATCTGTCTGTCTGATACCTCTCATTACTTCTTGGCAATGTTCATCTGACACAACACAGGTTTCTTTGTTGAAATTGACAACATAGCCCTAATGACATAATTGGCTTATGCTTATCAGATTCGTTGTAAGTCCTTCAACATACTGCACATCTCTCAAACTAGGAAGATGTTGTCCAGCCACATCACCCTTAGCAAGTATTTTTTCCTTTGCACCATCCCCAAATATCACATGTCCAGAGGAGCAGTCAATAGAATTTGTGAAGTATGAGTGATTTCCCGTCATGTGCCTGGAACATCCACTATCAAAAAACCAGTCTTCTTGAGATATTTGTACTGATGTAAATGTTATATTACTCTTCTCATGCTGCTGTTTAACTCGCCAGCACTTGGTTGTACTATGTCTTCTTTTGTATTCATAGGTTAATTTCTGATTTTTCTCATTGTCACAATTTTGATTTATGCTCCTTTTATAACTATTTATGTTCATCATGGCATAACAAAATGGTTTGATACGCCCTTTCTTACCACATAAATGACATATCCATGTTTTTGAAAATGGATAACGTCTGCTGCATTTTTGTGAAGCCCTCATTTCTTTGATTATACCTGATCCTGCAGGGACAAACACGATCTTGTTGTCATATTTCTTCTGTGTTCCTAAACCATTGTAGCCTAGGCCTTCCTTACTAGAGCCTATTTTTCCCAGGGACAATATGTTTTCAAGAGATTCAATACCATAATTTAATATCTTTACTGACTTTTCCAGCTGATCATAGTTTGTTTGAGATTCCTTGAGTTTTTGCTTCAGATTAGAGATTACTGACAACAGTCTCTCATTTTCAGCCATTAACTCCTGAATTTTCTCCTTTTGAGCTGCCCTGACAGTTGTGTCCTCTTCCCATAGTGATTTCATTTTATTATATGACATGTTTGCGGTATTCATCCGATCCATGTCATCACCCGTCTAGTCTTCATACTCTCCTTCACAGTTTGAAATGGTGCTGATAAATGCACTTGCAAATTCATCTTCTTCAACAATTTCTTCCGACTCTTCATCTGATAAAGTAGCTCTAAAACTCTTCTTCTGCCTTCTCAGATAAGTTGGACACTTGGCCTGATAGTGACCGTAACCTTCGCATTCTCGATACTTGAACGACTTGCAATTTCTGTCTGATGATCGTTTAGATTCTCTGGAGTTAGATTGGTCGAATTTTCGTCATTTCGAATTATATGAGGATCGATATGAGAACCAGGATTGCTAGAGTTGTTCATTTTTTTAATTTGTTTAGTAAGAAAAGTGATTGATTCATTAAGTAGCTCATTCGAGGCTTTCCCTTTTTTAGTATGATCATCTTCCTGAATGAATTGAAATGCAAGTCCTTTACCCTTACTTTCTACATAATCTGCCAGGGTAATTTCAAACGTAAGAAGAGAACCAAACAGTTCGTCGAGGGAAAGTGTAGAAACATCATGTGATTCTTCTATTGCAATAGCTTTCATAGCAAACCTTCTGGGAAGAGATCTCAGAACTTTTTGGATCAACTTAAACTCAGGTATTTCTTCACCTAGATTGAATGACTCATTGGCAACTTCCAGAACTCGTACATTGTACTCAGTTATGTTCTCCTTTTCCATCATTCTCAATGATTCAAACTTGGTGGTCAATAGTAATAGTCGAGAAGACTTAACTTTGGATGTTCCTTCAAACACTACTTCAAGTCTTTTCCATGCATCTTATGCAGAGACACATGAATTGATCAATTTGAACATATTCAAATCTACTCCATTGTATATAGCATTTTAAAGCTTTAGAATTAGCCAGAGAGACCTGTTCTTTTGCTTCTGTCCATTCTTCCTCAGGTTTCGGCACAGTTTTTCCATCTACATCCATCATAGGAGGAGTCCATCCTACTTTCACTACTCTCCATACCTTTAAATCCAGGAATTTCAGAAAAGATATCATACGAATCTTCCGATATGAGTAATTCTTTCCATCCAGAATTAGAGGTCGCGTAGTTGCGATACCTTTTCTTTGTGTGTCCATAAGTAACGAACCCTCTCTGATACCAAGTGAAATAAATACTGTTAATATAATCTATAGCTATTCGTTATGCGATTGACTACAGGTTTAGCTAAAGGGCAAATAGAAATAAATTGCACAGTACTTTGGTAACCCATTTCCGCAAAACGTGCCTACATTTGGAGAGTCTCTTGACCAAGATCAGGAATATTATTAAGATTCATAGTCAGCAACACTTCTCACTTGTTACATAAATAATAGCTAATACATTAATTATTATAAACATCAGACTCCCCCTGAATATATCACAAATCTTACAGAGATACTCTCAGGCTCCCCCGACTGTTGAATCGATCCCTCAATTCACTCTGTAGATATTCCTTCTTTTATCCTGTACTTAATTTGTGCACAGTACCTTCATCACAAACAACATTAACTCATCATAAATTGTTATTCACCTGATTGAGAACTTCTTTGTTTCCTGGACGTCTTTGATAGATCATACACACATATCTTATTTCGTCAAACTTCAATCTATGAAGAAACTTTTCATATATAGATTCAACAAAAATCCCACTTTTAATGCTAATAAGGAATCCTTCAACAACCACCTATATGTTCGAAAGATTTAATTTGCTAATAAATCTTTTTTAAAAGAAAAACATTTAATTGACACAATCTAAGATTTGATTTGCAAATAAACCTTTTTCAACAAACAAATATTTAATTGACAAAAATATACATTCAACTAAATCCATGTCAGTTCAGCTGTTGCATTTGCAATTTCTTGATATTCTGCTAATTTTGAGTTGGAGTGCAAATTAGTTGGTTACTTCTTTTCAAGTACAAAATATTATGTTTGGACCCAAGAGTATACAGTACCCTAAGGTGCTTCGTCTAGTGATTGGACATCCATCCCAATCTACATCACAAAAACCATATAAATTTAATGAACTATTTTTTGAGAATGTACAGTCATGATTCATGGTCTTTTTTAGGAATTTAAGTTTTTTTTTTTTTAACTTCCCTACAGTGATTTACTTGGGATTGTTGTTGCTTGTTTTGTCAGACTTTATTCACATGTAATATACCTGGCCTAAATATAGTGTGAGACATACAAGTGATCCTACTAAGGTTCTCAAGTTTGTAGGATCAATTGGCTTTTCATCTTTTATGGACCAAATGGGTCGTGTTACTGTCAGCCATGGGTGTTGTCACGCCTAGCCCCTCTAGCAATTTCATTCAACCAAACGGAGGCGTGCTGCATAGACACCCCATGCATATCTCTCTGCAACATGATGAGTTGAACACCTAGTAAGCAGAACTTCTCAAATAAGTCTCCATCGTTTAGTTCTCACTTTGGACTTAGTAGATCTTTACAACTTAATGAAGCGAAAAACACTAGAACAACCAACTTTGCTTAATCACCTAGTTTTCAACACTTAATTAAACCCACTAACTACTAAGCGACAAACACAACAGGGATATAAACACAACACAGCAAAAAGATAGAAAAACACAACGCTGATTTTATTACTTGATCCAATACTTTACAATTACACTTCCTTCCTCACAAGCCAATTAAATAAAACCTAAGTTCTAAGCTCTGGGCCTTCCTTCATCCACTACGATGCAACTCTTCACGTCAACGTGTTTAGGAGTATAAGAACCCCTTTTTTATCCTTCTCCTTGACCGCCTAGCAACCTATCTCAAAGACAAGACATATTCTACACATAAAATTGGGATGCAACCCTCTCCAAACGTAATAACTTTAAACCATCTGAAGACAAATATAAACTTGATCAACTTTCCTTCATCACAACCCATCTTACCTTTTCCTACATGAACTCAACATATAATTACCTAGCGAAGGAAAACTTAAAAACGTAAGTTAGATACTTAGTAAGTGAATATTTTAGAAAACCTTTTGGGTAAATACAAGTCAAGCACAAAATCATTTCTATTTCTCGAACTTGTCTCCCGATGTCTTATTTCATAAATATCAGAAATCTCGTATTAGCTTCTCTTATTCCATTTCACCAAGAACATGGATCTTTCCCCTCGCCAAGCCTACTGTGATTCACTCTCGCTAGTATTTGTCAATTGAGCTACTATGAGCTACTCCAATTTCTCTTTTCAAACATCACATAATAATAATAACAACACAGAGATACAGAACGAGTTATGCATAACTCAGACTCGAAAGAATCAATTAAGAAAACATTACAAATTACTGAGTATACAAATCACCCTTGTAGTAGATGTTAGTTTAGGAAAGTCACACACGCAGGTGTCTGATCCTTTTCTTCCCCAAACGCTTTCCTCTTATATAACTCTCTGAGTGGCAGCTCAACTTCTTGAATTTTTTCGAAAAACCTCCAAATAACAACACTCCCCCTTAAGCTTTTACCCTTATTTATACTAATCTTTCTAACTGGTTAATCTCTTTGCCTGCCAGTTTCGAATTACATCTTTCCACGTGTCACCTTACTGTCTTACCGCACTATGTAACCAAACCAAGCTTGACACGTAAGCGAACAATCAACTCATGATTAGACATTTCCTCGAGACGAAACCTTATCATCTCAGGAAGCAAAACTCTTCTTTCTTCTCGAGAAGCTAAACTCTTTTTCCTACCTTTTTCTTCCTCACGTTCTCTTTCTCGCGACAAACTACAATCGCATACTTCTTTTCTAAATTCTCTTCATCTTTACTTTACCATATCGCCTAACTCCTCTTGCGATGGAACTCCTTCAACGTGCAACTCTTCTTCTATCGCATTCTCTCACCACAACTTCCTTCCTTTCATTTGAATTTTATATTTAGAATGATCTATCTTGTAATTTTAAAAAGATCATCCCGCTCCTTGGCGCTTCTCTTCTTCAACAAGACCCTTTTTCTCAGATCTGGGCCACATAGGTGTAGCTATAGAAGAAGTACCTATAATTGTCGCCATGTGCCTGAGCGACGTTGAGCGGCCGACGCCCTCAAAAGAGTTAGTTTTAAAATAAAATAGGAGTTGTCACCAATCTTTTCTACGGTGTGATTGGAAACCGAAATAAAGTAAACAATTTTTAAAAAAATGGTCAGCAAAAAATATAGTTGAGTTCGAGAGTCATTTGTGTGTGGGGAAGGTATTAGCACCCCACAACACCCATTTAGATAAATGATGGCGAAATTTCAAATCTTGAATTGAACATATTTTTTAATTTATTTTAAAACTAATGTGTCTTATTTTACCCTTCATTACTCCAATATTTGAAGCAATGATCTCATAAAATAAGTGGAATAATATTCCATTAATTACACTATATATTGAAGAAAATGTCTTACCTTAAGAAAATGAGAAATTATTACAATTTCTCAAAATCTATCATAGGCTAGTCTTCGAATAAAGATTTTTTTAAAAGACATTGATTAAATACATTTTTTCTTCGGATCACATCTTGGACTAAGATGTGATCCCTCACCTCAAGAAATCTAGAAATTAGACTTCCAAATTTCCTAGATTTCGTCGTAGGATCTTGGTTAAGAAAAACGGTATAAGTTTTAGAAAATACTCATTTAGGAAACCTTATGAAATCATAAGTTAAATATTGAAGGATTTGAAAAAATATAAAATATTTATAACATTAGAGACAAATTTGCTAAATGATTAAAAAATGTCTTTATCTTAAAACATAAAGAATTTTAAATTGGAATGATTTTAAAACATTAAAACTTTTAAATACAAAAAGTTACATTTAAGTGTATCTAACAATGATTATTATGATTGTAACGTGAATAAGTAATAGAAAAGAAACGTAATAACAACAAAAAAAAATAAGGAAAGGAAAAAGGAAAGGAAAAGAAGAAGGAAAGTATAAATAAAGAAAGAAAGAAAATAAAAGAAAATAGCAATGGGTATAAAAGAAATAAAAACAATAATGATAACAAAAATGATAAGAATAATAGTAATGATAATTATAATTATAATTAACAACAACAACAATAACAACAACAACAACAACAACAATAATAATAATAACAACGACAATAATAAGTATAAAAAACAGTAATAGTAATGAAATAAATAAAATAAAATAAAATAATAATAGTAATAACAATAAAAGAAAACAGTAATAATAAAAAAGGGACACTTGCAAAAATGACAAAATAAGTTATAATAATTAAGTTCATAGCACACACACTTTATTATTTGTAAAAATGGCAAAAAAACAAAGCCCAACTCACACATCAAAAGGTAAAATGTCACAAATGCCCTCGTTACTAATATACGTTCGATACACCTTATACACCTCTGATACACCTAATACACCTCTTGATACACCGGATGCTTCTTGATTTATCTGATACATTTGATTGATACACTTGATGCACCTGATACTTTTTGACACTCGATACCTTTTAATACACACTTGAAACATTACTAATATATGTTTGATACACCTGATACACTACAGATACATTTAGTATTCTTCACTTATGCAATTGATTGAATAAATGCACTTGATATGCTTGAAGTTCTACTTGTACACTTGATATACTATTGATATACACTTGTAAACTTGATTCATATACTTGATAATGATTCACTTTACTGATATGCTTTAACAATATATTGTTGATATACTTGATAATGATACACTGAGTTACATCATTCATATACTTAATAATACTCTAATGAACTGTATAAAATTTGAAAAAACGAAAGTCACGTAATAAGTATATTAACCAACTAATACATGTAATATAAGTATATCACAACACTGATATACGAAACTGAGACAAAGTAAAACCAAAAAATTAATGTAAAAAAAATAATATCATTTGGAATCAGATTCAACTCAAAATACACATCGAACAAAGTAAAAAAAAATCACAAATGAAGTTAAATTACTCCGATCAACAACAATTATATTATATTTCATATTGTAATTATTGCACTATTGATATTTTAAAATTAAGATTAAGAGAGAGAATAAATATTTTTTTCCAGTATAAGAATAAACAAATAGGGCCATAAAAAGTGGGAGAATAAATAAATAATGAGTAGGGCATTAAAAAGAGGAAGAGAAACAAGTTATTGAAGGGTAGTTTAGGAATAATAACAATTTTAAGATGGAGAAGTGAAAATTTTGCCATATTTACAAAATTCTAAAACAATATGCTATAAGTGCTATATCATATTCTCAAAATGCTATCCTATGCAATTTTCCAATAAAAAACAATAATGATAATAGAAATAACGATAATAATGATAAAATTTCATCTATTTCCCGTCTTTCTCTCTATATTTTAGAGAAAAGAAAAGGAAGGTTAAGAGTTGGAATTTAAGAAAAAAGTAATGAAATAACGATATTTTCCTTATGTCTTTTTCTTTCTCCCTATTTTTTAGAGAGAAGAAAAAGGCTAAAGGATTTTTTTTAAGATGATAAAAGAAAGAAAAAAAAAGACTAAAATTTTCCTACATTTTCTTTTCTTTTTGTCTATCTTTTAAATGATGATAGAAGAAAAGAAAAATAAGGATTCAAATACCAAAGAAATTACTTGTTATATGAGGCGCGGATCCTTGAGATTAAATCCCTACCAAATGCAACCTCCAACTAAGTTTATTTCAATGTGGAATTTGATTTGCTTAAGATAAAGTAAAAAAATAAAAAAAAAGAGTAAAGACAATAAGGTAATGAAAAGAATGAGAAAAACCCACCTTTTACAAAAAAAATTTCTGCAAAGATTTGGTCTAAAAATTCTTTCTACAAACTCACTCTAACGAATTTTTTCTCTAAGCAATTTTCTTTTTCCTTCTTCCAAATCACAAAGGTTCCTATTTATAGACTCGGAGTATACAACAAATTAGGAAAAATTAATGAGAATAAAATCAAAATTGGATATTAAGCTAATAAAGTAAAATTTTATTTTCCTAAAATAAATAAATTAAATTAAATGAGATATTTTGAGATCTTGTGAAAATAAATTAATAAATCAAATAGATATTAAAAGATTTTTATTTTAAATTGATTTTCTTTTTTCCTAAAATGATATAAATAAGTCAAAAGTGATATTAGAAGATTTTATTTAAAACAAATTTATTTCTTTTTTTTCTTAAATAGTACAAATAAGATAAATGCGATATTAAAAGATTTTTTTAAGAAATAAATTGATTTATTTTTATTTCATAAAATGATAAAAATGAAATATTATAAGATATTATGTTATTATTAATTTTTTACCTTTTTTAATAACAAACAAATAAATAAATAAGTTTAGCCATTATTACTAATATTATTATTTTAAAAAAATTATATGTGTAGGATAAAAATAGGTGGCTACAGCATGCCTCCCTTCGTGCATCCTTGTAGAATTAGAAGGTGGATGAAGGTGTAGTCACTATCTCATCAAACTAAAATATTTTAGATAAATTACCAACGTCAAGGCCAAGGATAAGACAAACGTCTCATGACAAAGAATAAATAAGCTGGAGGTCAAGGATAAAACAAGTGTCATACAGCAAAATGGTGTTAAGGGCTAGATACAAAACAAGCACCTCATGACAAAAGAATAAATTAACTAAAGGCCAGGGATAAAACAAGCGTCATTGCAGGAACACGGTTTCAAGGGCTACGGGTAAAACAAGCGTCTCATGACAAAAGAATAAATAAGCTGGAGGCCAGAGATAAAACAAGCGCCTTATGACAAAAGAATAAATTAGATGGAGGACAGGGATCAAACAAGCACCATCCTGACAACATGGTATCAAGGGCCAAGGATAAAACAAACACCTCATGACACAAGATTAAATAAGCTGGAGACCAGAGATGAAATAAATGTCATCACAGCAACATGGTGTCAAGGACTAGGGATAAAACAAGCACCTCATGACAAAAGAATAAACAAGCTGGAGACTAGAGATAAAACAAGCGTCACTGCAGCAATACGGTGTCAAGGATCAGGGATAAAACAAGTGCCTCATGACAAAAGAATAAACATACTAGAGACTAGGAATGAAACAAGTGTCACTACAGCAATACGGTGTTAAGGGCCAAGGATAAAACAAGCGCCTCATGACGAAAGAATAAATAAGCTAGAGGCTATAGATAAAATAAGTGTCATCACAGCAACATGGTGTCAAGGGCCAGGGATAAAACAAGCACCTCATGACAAAAGAAGAAATAAGCTGGAGACCAAGGATAAACACAAGTGTCACCACAACAATAAAATGTCAAGGGCCATTGATAAAACAAGCGTCACATGTCAAAAAGAGAGCTAGAGGCCAGGGATAAACAAGTGCCATTACAACTAAAAGCAAAAAGATAAATGTTATTCATGAATGCATGTATGCATGTGTATGCTTACTAAGACATGCTTATTTTAATAGTTTTCATTTTTCAAAACATTCTCTAGATTCTTTTAAAAAGAAGAAAACGAGTCAAAGCATACAAAATAGGTGGTTTACTTTTCCACAAAAACGGTTAATTAGGTATCATGAAGTTGGACTGTAATTTGACTGCCAAATTCCCTTGAAATTCTCCTTGGAGTGATCATTTACCAAATAAAATACCATTTGTAGTCCTTGAGACCGATGTTAATAAATAGGTCAATAAAAGACAATGATCATGTATCTTAGATCTTGATCTTAAAGTCTAATTAAAGTCCTTCCTTAGACTTTAAACTCTTCATAAATGATGAACTTTAAAGACTCTTATAGTCTCTAAAGCCAGGGAATCTTCTTCGAAATTGGCTCTTTCCTGCAAATAACGATGACAAACGTCCTGTGCTTTGCAATGCAGTCTTACTTAGATGGATGATACTTGAACTTTGACAGAGAAAGCTAATTTCACCTTATATATTAAATAAGGGGAGATTGCCCCCAATTGATGTTTGATTAAAATAAGAAAACTCCTACTAATCCATTTTATAAGCAACAACAACGATGATTATTAAATATCTTGCAACATAGTCATTTAAAGATTTTGGCTTACTTGCTCGACAATCCTCTTGTTCTTCATTTCAATTTCTCGGGGCACAACATATTTTTAATTCTTTTTCTCATGGTTAAGAGATGAAAAATTGAAATCAAACCGTCATGTTGATTTCATTTCTGAAGCCATCATGACGACCAAAAAGAATACTTGGAAAAAAATGAAAGCCAACAATCCATTTTTATTATGGAAAAATAGGATACATATGGTTATGAAGATGTCATCTAATTCAACAAAAGATAAAAAGGTGCCCTTATTACAAAGTTTTTGCCTTGATCTTGATGGTAGCCAATAGAAAATAACCTTCCATTTCTCTAGCGATCTTAGGTAGTTCTTTATTTCCAATTGTGATGCTTCAAACTTTGTAAACATGGAGAAATCAACTCATCATATGGAATTGCACTACTAAAGATGATAGGGATAAGTACTTCATTGCCATTTCTTTGTTTTTTTCTTTTTCTTTTTTACTTTTCCTCATCATAGTTCACTTGTTTAAATAATGGTATTGTCACATGGCTGATAATGCTCTGCTCCGAGCTGATTTCATGCACTTCATCTTTTCTTTTTAGTGGGATCATGCTTTTAATGATGTTAACTTCCACTTCTGCATCATTTGTAATCATTTCTCCTTTAAACATCATTATCATAATGTATGAGATATTTTATCACAGTATGGAGCAATCATAACACTGATGACATTTCCTTACTCAGTCAAAAGTAGTTGCCTCCGATCAACTATTTTTACATCTTTAAGCAAATTTCTTAAAAGTTGTTAATGCTTCCTTTTTTATACACTGAAGATTCAAATGGTTTGAGGCCAAACTAATAATGTCCATGTACTATTTCAATACCTGTGGACTTAAGAGATATCCAACTACATCTACCAATGAGCAATTGAGCCAATTAGGCTATCTTCTTATTAACAAACAAATAAAATAGAGGTGGGATCAATAGGCACACCAGAACATCTCCACTAGGTTGACACCTTCGTAGCGCCTTCATCATACCCCATACTTAATAAAGAATACATTCCTTTTCATGAGATCAAATCAGGCAATTTTGGAACTAGTGAAAAAATTTATTATTGTGGAAGTGGATTGACATCCTTCAACCGTATGTGATGAAATGACTTTTATTAAACTTTCCAAATTTTAGCCTCTTGAAAGACTAGACACAGTTGTGTCACCTCAACGTCTTCATAAATGTTGTTGTTTTTTATTATACCCAATCTTTCTTCTAGAAACTTTGATATAACCTTCATTTAAGATTTGTGTCTTCAAAGGTCTTTTTATCGATTTTCTCATTTGTCGTAGAAACTAAGTCATTCATATGGGCTCATTTTTTATGGAGCTCGATCATAATCTGATATCAAGTATGCTCTCAAGTCTACCACTGATGAATCTAATAGCTTTCTAGAAGTAAGAGCATGTGGGTAAGGAGAAACATCGTTTGAAGGTTGGTTCTATACCAATTTCACTTGTTTGAATGCCCCTACTACTGATGTATCTTTAACTTAAGCGAGGAACTTTAAAACCATTGCCACTTGTCCTTTTAACACTTTAACATATTCTTCCTGATTACTTGCACTTGGATGGAAAACTCTTCCATGACCTCGACCAATAATGAATGAGGGGGTGGAAATCTTTTCAACTATTTGTAAAAACTTTGACTCTTTCGATCTCTCTAAACATAGAGAATGGTTAAATTATTTCAAGTTATTTACTAACGTGAGGTTTATGCATGTGAAATTTCATCAACAATGCAACAATCATCCTTCTAAAGTACTGAATAAAAATGACCACTAATATTTTCAAGAAGAAATAGCTAAATGGAATGGCTAATGGGATTTTTTTTTAAAGAAAATACATACATGCATACGAGTATGTGTTTGTAAACATATTATTATAATGCATGATAATGAAATGACTTTTAGTGTTTGATCATGCAAGGAAAAAGATTTAGTGATGAAATAACAAAAAATATATATATATTTTTGGCAGATATTTACACTCTTTAAGTCATTAACTTTAAAACATTATTAGTTATTTTTAAAATGAGTCAACAAAAAAAATACCTTAATAAAAGTGTGACTTCTTATGAAGATTAATTTTTTTTTTACTTAATGCAATTTTTAACCAAATAAAATGGATAACAATATGGTCATAAGAGATGAAAAAGTTAATAGATAAAACTCAACCCAAAAGTTTTATGAAACCATCAAAAGTAATCATTTATTCTAAGCATACAGTGATTTAAGTGCTTTTCTCTTCCAATTAATTAGATAAATTTATTTGATGGCTATAAAGTAAAATGTCCAAATTTATTGAAAAGAAGTTAAAATTTTTCATTATTTTCTTGGATTATTTTTATTATTTTGGAAACATTTGTCCCTTTTAAAATAACCTTCAAAATATTCAAGCTTTAATAAGAAAAAAATATGCATGTTGTTACACAAAAATAAATTGAAGAAAAAGAATGGAAGTTACACAATAGGCTTTCTTTTTTGTCAATTTTTTTTTTCTTGAAAAAGGAGACTAGTGCTAAGAGAAAGGAGATTAGTGTCAAATTCTTCTTATACGATCATATTTTTTTAGTATTTTAAAAAAAAATTAGTATTTCAAATGATCGTTTTCAAAATTTTAAAATTTAAAGCTAATGTTATTTAATCTTGACATGATTTTTTTTATTTAGATTTAAATAGTTAATATATCAAGAAAATTTATTAAATGATACTAAATATTACTGAATATATATTCTTTTTATAAAAAATAAAGTTGGATAAATATGTTTTTCAAAAACTTTTTTTTAAAAAAAAATGTTCAATATTTGAAATATATAAAGAAAAGTTGTTGAATTCTCTTAAAAATATTTTTTTTAAATATGAACAAAAATTATAAAACTTCAACAAAATTACTAAGATGTTAATTGATTGAGAAAAATCAAAATTGAAAAATGAAATATGGTTAACTTTTACTAAAAAAATTATGCAATTGTGATATTTGAACCAACATAAGTAAAGAAATACATGAATGCATGTTGTAATACAATAGTATACTGCATAAAAGTTTTACAAGCGAAGTTAATTAAAAGCCCTAAATGATAAAGGTTTCCAAATTGATCAAAGTCGTACATGACGAATTGACCAAGTCGAGTGATAATTTTTCATGTGCCTGCACGAAAGCATAATCTTCTCAAAGGTCAACACTACTCCATCCTCAATTCTAATCTTATCAGGTAAAGCCCGGGTAGAAGGCTTGTGGTAGTGTGTGAAGCAAAATAATAGTTTAATAAAATGTCAAAATAAAAGGCTCCAAACAAAGTGAGGTTTGCTCTAAAGTTCTATACAAAAATACCCTCAAATTGGTCAAAAGTCGTACATGATAATGATTAAGTTGAGTGAGGATTTTTCGTGTGCCTACACGGGAGCATAAGCTCCTCGAAGGTCAACTTCGTCCTCAATTCTAAACTTATAAGGTAAAGTCCGGGTAGGAGGCTTGTGATTGTGTGTGTTATAATAAGATGCACAATAACTACACATAATAAATTTAGAATAAAATTAAGGAATAAAATTATTCAACATAAAAGAGACAATGGCCAAACTCTCAAGGTAAAGCCTCATGTCCCCAGTGGAGTCGCCAAGCTGTCGTCACGTGCCTGAGACGACGTGGAGCGGCCGACGTCCTCAAAAGAGTTAGTTTTAAAAGAAAATATAAGTTGCCACCAATTTTTTTATGGTGTGATTAGACACCGAAATAAAGTAAACAATTTTAAAAAAAATGGTATATGAAAAATAGAGTTGAGTTCAGGCGTCATTTGTGTATGGAGAGGGTATTAGAACCCCACAGCACTCATTTATAAAAACGGTACTCAAATTTCAAATCTTGAATTGAACATATTTTTTAATTTATTTTAAAACTAATGTGTCTTATTTGTATCCCTCATTACTCCAATATTTGAAGCAATGATCTCATAAAATAAGTGGAATAATATTCCATTAATTATACTATATATAAAAAAAAATTTCTCACCGTACGAAAATGAAAAATTATTACGATTTCTCAAAATCTATCATAAGCTAGTCTTCGAATAAAGATTTTTTAAAAAAACATTGATTAAATTCATTTTTTCTTCGGATCACATCTTGGACTTCCAAAGATATGATCCCTGACTTCAAGAAATCTAGAAAATCGAACTTCCAAATTTTATAGATTCTGTCGTAGGATTTTGGTTAAGGAAACAGTATAAGTTCTTAGAAAATACTCATTTAGGAAACCTTATAAATCATAAGTTAAATTTTGAAGGATTTGAAAAAACATAAAACATTTATCATATTAGAGACAAATTTGCTAAATGATTAAAAAATGTCTTTATCTTAAAACATAAAAAATTTTAAAATTGGAAGGATTTTAAAACATTAAAACTTTTAAATACAAAAAGTTACATTTAAATGTATCTAACAATAATTATTACGATTGTAATGTGAATAAGTAATAAAAAGAAACATAATAACAACAAACAAAATAAGGAAATAAAAAAGGAAAGGAAAAGAAGAAGGAAAGTATTAAGAAAGAAAGAAAAGATAAGAAAATAGCAACGGGTATAAAATAAATGAAAACAATAATGATAACAAAAATGATAAGAACAATAGTAATAATAATTAAAATTATAATTAATAATAATAACAACAATAATAAGTAAAAAAAATAGTAATAGTAATGAAATAAAAAAGTAAAATAATAATAATAATAAAAGAAAACAGTAATAATAAAAAACAATAATGATAATAGTAATAACGATAATAGTGATCAACTTTCATCTATTCCCCGTTCTTTCTCTCTATATTTTAGAGAAAAGAAAATAAAGGCTAAGAGTTGGGATTTAAGAAAAAAGTAATGAAATACCAATAAATATAAAGATAAACGAACATTTTCATTCTGTCTTTTTCTTTCTCCCTACTTTTTGGAGAGAAGAAAAAGGCTAAAGGATTTTTTATTTTAAATGATGATAAAAGAAAGAAAAAAGTAGTAAAAAAAGACTACAATTTTCCTACATTATCTTTTCTTTCTCTCTATTTTTTAAATGATCATAGAATAAAAGAAAAATAAGGATTTGAATACCAAAGAAATTACTTGTTGTATGAGGTGCGAGATTAAATCCCTACCAAACGCAATCTCCAACTAAGTTTATTTCAACATGAGATTTGATTTGCTTAAAGATAAAGTAAAAAAAAAAAAGAGTAAAGACAAGAAGGTAATGAAAAGAATAAGAAAACCCTACCTTTTGCCGAATTTTTTTTCACAGAGATTCGGTCTAAAACTTTTACTTCTACAAACTCACTCTAACGAATTTTTTCTCTAAGCAATTTTCTTTTTCCTTTTTCCAAATGACAAACACTACAAGAAATAAGGCTTTTAATAGCCTTATAAAATAGCCCATTTAAAATTGGGCTATTGAAAAAAAAAAAAAGTGGAAACAGAAATTAATATTATTTATCCCACCCAAATTTTATTTTCCCCTTTGGAGCCCATTTTCACATTTCATCTTTCCTTTTCCCTCTCTCACACGCAGACGATACCCACAGTACTCTTTCTTTTTCCCTCTCACAATTTCTGTTCAACCCATCTTCGTCTCTCCATCGATTTCTCTTCGCGTCCATCCTCGTCTCTTCGTCCATCCTTGTCTCTCTCACGATTTCCGTTCAAGCGTCTTTTCTTTGTCAATTTCTTTTTGCGTCTATCTCTCCAATCAATTTCTATTCACGTCTATCTCTTCATCGTTGTCTCTATCACAACTCCACTTCTGTCGTCTTTTTGTCCATCTTCATGTCTCTGTCCGTGTGTCTCTGTTCGTGTCCATCATCGATTTCTCAAGAGTAGTTTATTTTTGGCTTCAATCTCTCAAAGTAGTTTATGTTCGTGTCCATCTTCAAGCTTCTTCCCAAAATTAGTTTATTTTCATTGTTTTTTATGGACGATGACGTTTTTTATTTTATTTTTCAAAATTTGTTAAAGAAGTATTCTACAAGCTTGTCATAAATTTTCAATGAAAAAACAGATAAACCATTGAAAAAAACTTAATTAAGTTGGAGGCAAGGCTGGAGCTCTTGGAAATTCCATCTCTGTTACTCGCGAGAAGAGTAAAATTACCATCACTTCTGACAGCAACTTCTCCAAGAGGTATACTTTTTTTCCCTTTTGAATCTGTAGTTTGTTCTGAATCAATGGAATTTCTATTTTGAATATAGGTTTTGTACATGATGAAGTTTGTATAGTAGTTAAGTATGAAAATGAGTCACTGGGTTAAAGATTTGTTACTTGTTAGCGTCTTTGAATGTTTACAAAATATGCGTCATTGTGTGATAAATCAATATGGCGTATTTGGATTGTGTCCTAGGGTGTTTTAGATAAATCAATAAAGGGAAAATTATGCTTCTTATGTTTGAAACATGTCTGAATACACTGGATTCCATTTTTAGAATGAGGGTTGACATTATGGCTCTAAGTAATTGATTCTAGAATTAGACATGTTGTGTTTGTTTTTTGTTCTAGGTAAACAATTCGAGAGCTTCGATTATGAAACTTGTGGCCAGTTTTCTATTATTATATTTTTGGGACAAAATAGGCTATTCAAATTAGCAAGTTACTTGGTAGTTCCCTTCCATTCTTGTACAAGAAACACAGTTTGTTTTGTCTAATTAAAGTTCTCATTTCATAAGTTTGTTTGTGAATATGAAGCAACAAGTAGAAATAGAGTACTGTGCGAGTGATTTTTTTTGTTATTAGCAATTATCCAGCTTAATTATGTGCATTTTTACTCGAGGCTAATGGTTCCAATGATTTATGGTTTGGTATTTATTTCGTTATTTAGCTCATTTCCCTTCCTCGCCCCAATGAAGCAACACAGTTGTTAAATAAGCCAATTTTATCAAAGGATTGACATGGTTCGATGTGGACTGGTTGATGTGTTTATGTCTACATTTCTGATTGTTATTATATTTTCCTTCAAGATGATACGTCTAGATTGTAGTTTACTAATCACACACACAACCTGTTTTACTCAATTATTTGATCGTAGAAGTTTAGTATCTGAATCATATTAGTTTCTCCATGTTCTTTTCTAGCATTTATCATTATTCATTAGTCATTTAGGGCTAGTTGTATTAACTTTCCAATCCTCTTTTGTCCCCAAGGAGTCCTGACTTGTTAACTCTTTACATTGTGGGGACCCAAAATAGACAAGTTTAACAACCTTGTTTTCTCCTAAATTTACTTCAGGTAAAGAAAATGAACTATTATTGATTTAACTTGTGTTTGTCTGGTTAGGTATTTGAAGTACTTGACTAAGAAAATTAATTAGAGCTCTGAAGATGAACATAACTTCAGGGCCTATACCTTGTCGGGTTTGAAGATGAACTAAAAATTTATAATGACTTTTTGGTATACCAAAATCAATCATGGTATAGACCCTGAAGCCCAAAATTTGGAATACTCTAAAATGACTTTATTCCTGCTTAATTAAAAAGACTGCCCTCCTTATTTATAGACTCGGGATGTACCACAAATTAGAAAACATTAATAAGAATAAAATCAAAATTGGATATTATGTTAATAAAATAAATTTTATTTTCCTAAATTAAATAAATTAAATAAATTAAATTAAATTAAATGAGATATTTTGAGATTTTGTGAAAATAAATTAATAAATCAAATGGATATTAAAATTTTTTTATTTAAAATTGATTTTCTTTTTTTCCTAAAATGATATAAGTAAGTCAAAAGTGATATTAGAAGATTTTATTTAAAACAAATTAATTTATTTTTTTCTTAAAATAGTACAAATAAGATAAATGTGATATTAAAATATTTTTTTAAAAAAATAAATTGATTTATTTTATTTCATAAAATGATAAAAATGAAATAATATAAGATATTATGTTATTACTATTTTTTTACCCTTTTAAAAACAAATAAATAAGTTTAGCCATTATTACTAATATTGTTATTATTTAAAAAAATATATGTGTAGAATAAAAATAGGCGGCTACAATAATTTCTAATGGTACTTAAAATATCTTTGATGTACTTTTTGGTGTAATGTGATAGCCATTTGATAGATCTTGCACTTTAATTCTTAAGTAGTGAAATTGCCCCAAACCTTTGATTGAAAATTCAGTACAAAACTTCTAATTGAATGTTGGATAAAGTTGAAAGCATGACCTGTGATTATAATATAATCTACATATACTAACATATTAGAACAATCATATTCTCATATCTATATATAAAGAAAGATGGATCTAAGAGATGGCAACAAAGTCCTATGTGAAGTGAAAATTTGAAAAGTCGATCAAACAAGACATTTGAACTTGTTTGAGATCATAAAGGGCCTTATTTAATCTACCTCTACATACAGAAACCTCTCTCATGCCATAAAGAGGGTAGGGCCCTTTCTTCAAATCCTAGAAACAGCATTTAAGGAAACATTTATCTACTTACCCTAAAGTCGAGAATGAGAGAATTCCATCTTGTGCGATTTTGTTATCAGCTCCTCACTCGATCTTGTCCTTAAAATGATAGGCATATTGAGTCGACAATCTGACCACTCTTACTCGTATAAATCAAAGTACAATCCCTCACTAACACAAGTTTATAATACACTCAAGATTAAGTCTAAGTTACCGAAGTCATCCTAATGAAATAGAAACCCAGCTGGTTAACAAAGTTACATCTAATGGTTACTATTTCGTGGTTTGGACTTATGAAAACTCATTGCATAGGATACTCTTACTCGCATGTGACCTATAGGAATGCGTTGGATCATTGTGTTGGTATCAAATAAAAGTGAGTTGTATTCATAGTGTTACCAAGATAAGTTATCCAACTTTATCCTTATACTATAAACTCATTAGTTGTATCTTGAACATTGATCCGTGTCTGTCTTTACATACTAGTCAAGACTCATCAAATAGTTTAGGATGTTAGTTTATTGTATTTAGGTTATTAAGACAAAACAAATAATATAATCAATAACATTTATTGAAATAATAACACTTTATTAATGACGGTCAATTGATTATATTTACTATCTACAAATTTTAAGACATAAAACGCAACAAACTCCCACCTGGACTAAAACTCTAGTTTATATGTGATGTATATAATAAAGTAATCCTCAAACATTGAAAATGGTTAAATATAAAAGTATATTACATAAAATGTATATATACAAATACTAAACTAGGGCATCCTAATACCTATTACACATCTCCCACTTTCCGTAGATTATATAATGTACATATCTCACAGACCTAGACTTTCTAGATGACTCTCAAACACTTTAGTCATGAGGATCAACAATGTTGTGCTCCGAAGCAATCTTGGTGATGATCACATCCCTTCGTTGCATAATCTCTCGTATCAGATGATACTTCCTCTCTATGTGTTTTCCTCGTTTGTTGTTGCGAGCATGTTCATGTTTGGAAAACCTTTCAAATCATGTAGGAACTTCGTGAGCCAAACTACTTTTTTGCTGCTTTAAAAGCAGCGACGTACTCAATCTCCATAGTAAACTTTGCAATGCATCCTTGATTGATGCTACACCATATCATAGCATCCACGTTCATGTTGAACACAGATCCCGACGTAAATTTTCTAGAATCCTTTTCGGTTTGGAAATCATAGACAATGTCTCCTGTAAGGAACAAATCCTAAGCTCTATACAAAAACATGTAGTCTCTCGTTGTCTTAAGATACTTGAGAATAATTTTAACCACCGTCCAGTGGTCTAACCTTAGGTTTGATTGATACCTACTGATTATTCTTACTGCATAACAAATGTCTAGCCTAGTGCAGTGCATAGCATGCATTAAGCTGCCCACAACTGAGGCATAGGGAATACATCTCACATCCTCAACTTCTTATGGTGTCTTAGTGAAGGGATAAAAGCTTATTGGCAGCGGAAGATTTTAAAGAACCGTTCTTCAAATTAATTTGGTAATCCCGAAATACCAGTATATTGACAAAATTTAGAATCAAAATTCTAAATAAAAAATAAGCATGCTTTTAATTTAAAATTACAGAGAACTTACTTTCGATGACGTCTCTGAATCTACAAATCACCGAATTCGGAACACTACCCGTCAGAGACCTTCCTATCCTCTGAGATGACATTGGTTTGTGGGAACCAAATGTGATGAAAAAAAGTTTAAAGGTATTTGAGAGAAACTCTTTTCGTTTTGCAGAACAAAAGCCTTGTCTTTTTTTTCTTTGATAAATCCATTTAAAAAAAAATTGTTTTCATCTAGATATTTATAACTCTTTTTCCTTCTTGAAATAGAAAAAGGAGTAAGAGAGAATCATGAGATTCTATTATCAAATCTACTAATTAATTAACAATTAATCAATTAGTTAATAA